>PVKZ01003460.1:0-131187 GCA_004027375.1 Macroglossus sobrinus
TATTTTGCAAATCAACCCATAGTACATCTTGAATTCACACCATGTTATATGAAAATTATATCCCGATAAGGCTGGAAAAGAAAAGACACAGCTAGGAAGTGGTAGAGCTAGAATTTGAACACTTTAGGACCCCAGCCCCAGCTCAGGAATACTACACCACAAATGGTCTCTGTCTTTCTTCTCGTGCCTCCGCTGCTGCTCGCAAGACAGTTTCTCTAAATACGGACACTTCCAAAAGTCTCCTGGAAGACGTAAAACCGCCCCAAGTTGAGGACCACGGGCCTCCCTGCAAGACCGGGTCCGACTTCAGTCCAATGACTCGGCACCCCCATCTCGTCATGCACTGCCCCTCGTGTGACTGTCCCTCTCAGCATCTTCCTCAGGAGGCTGGCCTCCTGACATCCTCCAAACAAGCTGTTCTCAGCTGAGGGGCTCCTGGCGCCTGGCAGGAGACCATGTGACCGTGCCCAGGCCAGCCTTGTGTTTGAACTGGCGCCTCCCACCCCATGCTGGCGGGTGCGAGGGCCTCCGCATGCTCAGAGAAGTCCCGGTTACAGCACAGACGTGACATGCACCGTTACCTTTACTACTTAGTGTGCCTTGGTGCCAAATGCACTACTCCTGGACGGTGAAGTTTCTCAGACCCACTTTTCATTTTTAAGAAGGCACCCAGCATGTGCACATTCATTATTGTATTCCTACTGAGTCTGTCAAGGGCCGTTTTAAAAGCCAGCGCGAAGGGCCAAATAATAGGCTTAACTTTGCAAAGGGTCACGTAAAAGGCTCATGGACACATCTCCCAGGCCTGGCAAAGCCGGTAGCCAAGCTCCAACAGAGCCCGAAAATGAATGTCCCACCCAGGGCTCTGGTTCCAGGGCTCTGAGCCGCTGTCCACACAGACACACACACACATACACACACACACACACACACACACACACACACACACACACACACACACACACGCATGCACGCACTCTTGGCAATGCAGCTACTCTCTAAGCCCTGCTCCCTTCTTTCCACACCAGTTCCCTCGTCTGGCGAATAAAAAAGGGGAAGCAACCCTTCAGCCCTTGGCTTCCTCAAGATGTGACCGTCGATAAGATTCACCTGAGATAGAATAGCGCAGGTGCCCATTTTCCGCCCGTTAGCCCTCATTATACAAACATCCACGTTTATCCGTGTTTCATGGAGAAGGAGCCGCAGGCTGCTACCACCCAGACATCCATCTCGCTTTTGCCGTGTGTCCTCGGCACATTTCCTAACTTCTCGAGACTTTCATTTCCCTTCTGGATATTAGGATATTAATAAGTCTACGGCCATGCCCCCCTGAACAAGCCTGATCCCGTCTGATCTCAGAAGCTAAGCAGGGTCAGGCCTGGTTAGTCCTCGGATGGGAGACCACCTAGGAAGACCAGGTGCTGTAGGCATAAAAAAATAAAGAAATAAAAATAAAGAATAAAAAATAAAAATAAGAGATTGTAAGCTGATAAGGTCCTTGCGATCTGTGAGGTCAACCAAGTGTTGCCTTGCCTAAAAATAAATAAAGAAATAAGAATATTAATAATATCTGGGGGTTTTGTGTGCTATTGAAGAGATGAAATAAGTTAACGCAAAGTGTCTAGAAGTTTCTCACGGACCTGACAGCTTCTGGGTATTAGAATAATGGTGGAGATAATAAAGTGTGTGAGGTCCTTTGTACCAAGAGTGCACCCTGCATCTCTGAATCGTTTCTGGCCCTTGGGGACTGGGACAGCCTGGAAGGAGATGTCCTCAGTCCTTAGCTCGTCCTCTTGAGATTAGAGTCAGTCTTGAGCTTTTCTTTTGAGTGCAGCAGTCTCCGGCATCTGCTTCCTGTTCCTTCTTACCTGGGGTGACTTGACAAGGTTCCAGAAAGTTCCCAAAAAGAAAGTACTCCAAACGGCACCCAGATATTAAACCTGAAAGCCTGTGATGACCCTAAAACTGCCTTCCAAAACATGCCACACACACAGACACACACAGACAACGACACATACATCCACACACACATGCATACATACATACATACATATATGCACACACATAAACACAAACACACACAACTTATGCATGCATACACATTCACACGCTCAGATCAAGAAAGAAATGCATAACCTTTCCCCACCTCCCTTCTGAGTTCCGGCGAGCTTTGTGTCTGCTCTAGAATGACAGAGGGCGTTAAGGTCGTGCCTCAGTGTCCTCTGAAAGCCATCAACATTGTTTTGAATTTGTCCAAAAGCAAAACTGCGCTAATGGAGAGCCTGTTGCCATCAGCGCTAGCCAGAACACACCCCATCAATAATCTTCGTGAAAACCATGCAAGGTATGAGCTGGTATTGTCCTCATCCCAATTTCCATATTGAAAAAACTAAGGCCTAGAGCAAGAAAGTAAGTACCCCAAGAAAGGGGCTCAAATATTTACTTCAATCTCAGCCTCTAACTGAAAAGGCCAATATTTCCTCTGTGATATCACATAGCTTCTCAGTCTTGTTTCTCCCAAATCTTTTTAACACCGATTTAATGAGGCTTGAAAGTGGGGAGCCCTGCACAGGACAGAGGGCTGAACATTGTCCCTTGCTGGACGAGAATTTGATGATAAGTATTGAGGTCCGGTCAAGATGGCAGAGTACATAAATGCTGAGCTCACCCTCTCTCACGATCACGTCAAAATTATTCGGCTGAGAATAAGAGCAGGATGATCTCCACACACCATCAGACCCATGCAGATCTGGGGTCCCCAAAAGAATCAGAAGATACAGGATAGGAAAGCATGCTGAATACACACACACACACACACACACACACACACACACACACACACAATATAACCATCGTGATCTGTTACAATAAAAAAATAGAACACTTTCACGATCTTACACCTCACCAAAGCCCTCTAAAATTCTCAAATGTATTACCACGTGTATGGGACACAAAAATGTTTCCCGTATAGTCCAGAGCTGTCCTGATGGTATTCCAATGACACTCTGTGCCCTGGCTGTCCTTCCCGCCCCTGCCACCCTCCCTGCTCTCTGCGAACATCTGGAATTCTGGAATGGCTGCAGTGCCTCCTTCCCACTGTGGGGAAGATGCTAGCAGGGATGAGCCCCCTCAGCGTCTGCCCGCCGTGGCCCCGTACCGGTCTGCAGGGAACGAATTCTCTGGAATGCTGCTGCTCTCCCACGAAGCCTCTACAGAGAACCTTCCGGATGGCGAGGCACAGCAGAGCTGCCTTTCTGTGCACCTGTTTCACCTCCTGGCGTAAGAGAATCACCAGATGTGGATCTTCAATCCTTCACTCAGAGCAAACTGAGTCGATGCTGAAGGATAAACTACAAAATCGGAAGGAAGGATGCTGCATCAACCTCACTCTGTCAGAGCTGCCTCTGGTGGAGACGGACCAGTGTGAGTGATTGCAACATGCGATGCGGTGAGCAGAGGATGGGAACTAAAGGGAGGTGATGAAAAAGGAAGTCCAGTGACTGTGGAGAGGATGGAAGAAAGAGTTCGTTCTCTTTCAAGGAAGACATGATGGCTAATGAAACCGTACAAAAGCAGCGCCCTACCTGTCACTATTGTATCCAGAGAGAGCAAGACACCACCTAAGCTTCTCAGGTACTTCAAACGTGCCATCATGAAATAGGCAGCCGTGACAACGTGGAAAATAGAAGTGCAGCTTCGGTTACATTATTAACCTTGCTCTGCTCAACTAAGCCATTCAGAATACATACCGACATCTCACTGTCCCCATCATTCATTCCTCCACAATACAGTCCTAGCGCTAAGGACAGCCCCAAAACCAGGAAAGGAACACGAAAGAGTTCATTGTCCCCTGCTTTGCTTTGGCTACATTTTGCCCTCCATGATTCAACTTTACAGACAAGTGCTTGTTCACTTATTCGCTCAGTCTTCACTGCAAACATGTACGTTTCTGTCCAGAACACACACAGGCAGAACTGACCCAGCGGGATGAGGGGGGTTCTTCAGGGGCAGACCCATGGCTGGACTCTGGTCTGCAGGCTCCACTGTTAGTGCCTTTTCCCAGCCTCTGCTGCGAGCCCTGTTGGGGAGGCTAGTGCTGCACTGGGCCAATATTGCTCGAGTTTTGTTGTTGTTGTTGTTGTTTTAAGCACCCCTGATGTACTGAATTGTTCAAGGACTAAGCAACTCTTCAAACATTATAAAGGCTGTATGCTCCGACTCCATTCTGTCGCAAACTCTTCTTGCATCTGGGTAAATAAGCCGGACTCCTGGTTTGTTTTTGTTTTGTTTTTTGTTTGTTTTTTTCTTGGAACGTGGGTTTTATGTTACTAATATTGGAGACTCAAAGGCAGCTCTAAAATTAGTGTTGAGGGGAGGTCAAAGAAATGACTCTTTGGACAGTGTGCCAGTTGCATGCTCATTACCATACTAATGCTGTCCCTGCAAAGCCTTCGGGGACATTCTCCTATATATGCAAATGTGCACTGGGAAAAATGAAAAAGTATGTAAATGACACAGAGGTTATCCTGGCCTATTAACATCACAAATCCCCATTTACAGCCCACTTTTAATTCAAGTGATCTTTCTATTAGGAGGACCACTTATGAAGTTAATCTGGAACAAAATCACAGCATGTCAATTAAAATGGTGTGACAGTGAGACCACCGTCAATTTGTAACTCTTAGCAGATGTCTTAATTAGGCGACTCAGTGGCAGCCTGACACCGTGAAAGTCATTTTCAAGTTTGCATCTGAGGGCTCTCGTCTCCTTCAAACTTTTTCTCTTTTCCTTCTTTTAGTTTAAATCTTGGCTATGAGGAGGTTTCCCTTTGTGCATTTTTCTCCCAAAGACTTATTCCTTTTTTTTTTTTCTCTTTTCTTCTTATTGTAAGAGCATTCCAGAGAGAATATTTCACCCTGAGGGGCTGGAGCCCTGCAAACTTTGATTTATTTGAAGTCTTTTGTTTTATCTAAAATAGTCATTTAAAATTTGCATTCTCCTCCTTAAAATGGCCAGGCTTATTTTAACATAAAAACTTGTTTAAAACTATATACTGTCTAGTGAAATCGAGCCCAGGTAATTCTGCATCGTTGTGCATTCTTGGCTCACGTTATGTGAGGAATTTTAGGGGTAAGGCCACACATTTCTCATTTTGGGAAGCCCAAATTTAACATCAAGAGAGTTTTGGAACCATTCAGTTCTGAGTTGAAGAGCTGACACTGTCATTCATTAAGCATATGACTCAGGGCAAGGTGTGTAAACCAGGTGATTTTTCCAAGGCTATAGATTCAATTTTTTCCAAGTATATTGTAATAATTGGCATATAACATGATATAATTGTAAGGTGTACATTATGTTGATTCGACACACTTATATATTGCAACATGATCACCACGGTAGTGTTAGCTAACACCTGCATCACGTCAGTTTAAGATCTGTTGTTCTCTTAACAACTTTCAAGTATATAATGCCATACTGTACATCAGAGTCCCAGACCTCGTTCCTCTTGAAAATGGAAGTTTGTACCCTTCGGCCAATATCTCCCTATTTCTCTCTCAGCCCCTATTAACCACCATTCTATTCTCTTTTTCTATAAGTATATTTCTTATATTCAACTTATCAGTGATATCACAGAGTATTTGTCTTCTGTTTTACGTATTACACTTAGAATAACGCCTTCAAGTTTCATCTGTGTTGTCACAAATGGCAGGATATTCTTTCTCATGGCTGAATAATAACTCATTTTGTATATGTGTGTGTATACATGTATATATATATATATATATATATATATATATATATATATATATACACCACCTCTTCTTTATTATACATCTGTTGACAGACACAAGTTGATTCCATATCTTGGCTATTGCAAATCATTCTGTAATGAACATAAGAGCTGATAACACTGAGATCCTGTTTTTATTATTATTATTATTATTATTATTGTTATTATTATTATTATTATTTATGCCTACAGCACTTGATCTTCCTAGGTGGTCTCCCATCCAAGTACTAACCTAAGCAGGCCCGACCCTGCTTAGCTTCTGAGATCAGACATGGGGCTTGTTCAGGATGGCATGGCCATAGACCACGGTCCATGGCTCCCCTGGGGCGCGAACCCAGGACCTTCTGCGTGTAAAGCAGACGTGCTAACCACTACACTATGGAACCAAGTTCCTATTTTTAATTTCTTTAGAAAGCTCTATAGTGTTTTTTTTATAGTGGCTGTCCTAATTTACAATTTTATAGTGGCTGTCTTAATTTACAGTTCCACCAGCAGTACAAAAGGATTTCATTTTCTCTGCTTTCTCACCAATACTTGTTATCTTTTCTCTTCTTAATAAAACCATTGTGAGAGGTGTGAGGTGATATCTCACTGTGATTTGACTTGCATTTCCCTGATGATTAGTGATGTTAAGCACCTTTTCAAGTTCCTGTTGGCCATTTGTATGTCTTCTTTGGAAGAATGTCCGTGTGATGGCCATTTATATGTCATCTTTGGAAGAATGTCTGTCTGATTCCTCTGCCATTTTTAAATCAGATTTTATTTTATTTTTTCGCTATTGAGTTGTATGAGCTCTTTATATTTCGGATATTAACCCCTTATCAGAGACACAATTTTTATATATTTTCTCCCATTCTGTAGGTTGCTTTCTCATTTTGTTGATTGTTCCTTTTGCTGCATTGAAGCTTTTTAGTCTGATGTAGTACCAACATTTTCCTTTTTTGTTTGTGCTTTTGGTGTCATATCCAAAATGTCACTGCCCAAGCCATGTCTTTTTTTTTTTAAGGGTTTTACCCTTTCAGGTTTTACATTTAAGCCTTTAATCCCTTTCAAGTTAATTTTTGTGAGTGGTGTACAATCTGGATCCAATTTCATTTTTCTGCATGTGGTTATCCAGATTTCCCAGCACCCTTTTTTTTAAAAGACCATTTTTTTTCCCCAGTGACTATTCTTGGCTCCCTTGTCAAAGAACAGTTGACCACGTACGCTGGAATTTACTTCTGGGCTCTCGGTTCTGTTCCATTGGTCTACATGTCTATTTTTATGCCAGCGCCTTACTGTTTGGATGACTTTAGGGATTCTGCGCCCTTTCCATCACTACCACCTGGCTCAGAACAATAGGCACCCAGACATTTAAAAAATAAATAAATAAATGTTGCCTTTATGCCTAAATGTGTTTTCATTCTAAACTAAAGATAACAACATCAAGGTGTTTTGATGAGCATTTGAAAGATATGTTTCTCCTTCTTTAAAAAAAAAAGAAAAAAATACGACTCCCTTTAGAAGTATTTGGTGATTAAGAAATGCTAAGAAAATGTAGATGCTCTTCAGTAAGTGTTTTCTGGTTTCCCTTGAAAGAGACTGGATGCAGTGCCATGCGCAGAACCTAGTTAGAAAAGTCACACTGAAGTGTCTCCTGTTGTCATCCACCGTGAGTCAGAAAACACGAAAAAGGCGCAGACAATAAATATGCCCAGTGTCTTCAACCCTACTGTGTCTGTCGCAACTACTCAGCTCTGCTGTGCATCACTGAAGTGGCCACCGGGGATTCTGGAGGAGTAGGCACAGGGTGGCTGTGTTCTATTAAAACTCTGTTTACGAACGTCTGCGGTGAGTGGGTCTGATCTGAGGCTGTGTGGACCGTCTAGACTCTTGGGCAAGCATATGTCATTATGTCATTTTATGGCACATTATTTATTGTACTTTGCATATATTGGTTTGTTTGTTTTTTTTTTTAACAAATTGAAGATTCGTGGCAACCGGCAGCAAAAAGATTACAATTCACTGAAGATTCTGATGATGGTTAACAGCTTTTAGCAATAAAGTATTTTTCATTAAGGAATGTACATTTTTTTTAGACACAATGCTATTGCATACCTAAGAGACCACAGTATAGTATAAACATAACTTTTATATAGACTGGGAAACCAAAATATTCATGTGAACCACTTTATTGTGGTAGTATGCAACCAAATCCACATTATCCCCAAGGTATGCATGCATAAACAATGCCAATGTCTTGATCTTGAATTAGTCTTAGACATAACAAATTGTTTTTAATTTTTGAAATATAGATGAATTTAAGCATAAAAATAAATGTGAAACATAAAGTATAATTCAGAACATATAGTAGGTTATCTCTAATACTGATGACAATATTTTTTATCAATAAGACATGGTATTCAACCTCCTTCTTTAAATAAACTTGACCCCAGGACAATTGGTACTGACTTTCGGCAATACCTAGTTGGAAGTTGCAGGACCATTTCTATGGAGATCAAAAGCCCTAATCCAAAATGGGCTGCAAGGTATGGGAATGTTGTCTAATAATGAGGAGAGACATTCAGATTAGACCAAGGTTTAGCTCACTTGTAACCTTGGTTAAGTGACTAATCCATTGCTCCCAACCGAAGATGGTAACAATAATTAAAAAAAAAAAAAAGTTTCTCTAGGGCCTTGAGAGAGCCAAAGTAAAAAGTGCTTCGTCAAGAGAAAAAGCAGTGGTCCAAATGTTCCACAAATGATGTATTATCTCATGGTAAACCTCAGGTAGAAAAATTTGGTGAAATAGAAAAAGCATGGACTTTGGAAACAAAGATCTAAATTAGAATCTCATTTTTGGTCACTTAACTTGTGATAAAGACAAAGTTCCTTCACTCTCCTAAGCCTCCGTGTCTTCATCGTGAAGTGCAGATGACAAAACCTGTCCTTAAAGGGTGTTGTTGGTCGAGAGAGTCTAATGAGACGGATGGATGAGCTAAGTAAGGTATGTTCTTAGTACAGTTGATGAAGCAAAGTATAAGTTCCACAAATGTTAATTCTTTGCTTTCCCATCTCCTTTTCCCAAAAACACACAAAATAAGACCTTTCCGCTGCTCTCAGCCAGGTCATCTATTTCCCCTTCTGATAAATGGGAGTTTTATCGCTCCTGCCCAGATGTAGAATTATACCGTTGGTATCATGTCTACTGTATCTTAATCCCTTTGCTAATGTACCGTTTTAGCTCAGATTGTTACACAGCGTTCTGCCCCCTCCTACTCCCCTCCCAGCTCGCTGCAAAGTAATGAGCCAATTCTTTTCAAATGTTATTGTTCTAATAATAGCATTCTCTCACAAAACATCTCAGTCACCCTTACCTCATCATATTATACTGTTTTTAAATCATCTAGCTGTTTACTATTGTTTCTTTCTTTACATAATTGTAGCAATCCATGTAAAAGCCGCAGTGCATATGTGTGTGCGTGCACACACACACACACACACACACACACACACACACACACACATCTTTTTCTACTCTTCTGAGGCCTGGTTTTGATAAATTATTAACAAACAAGATTTCAGAGAAAAACATTAACATATTTAAGAAACTGCAAACTTTTAAGGCGTGATGGAAAGCATGCCTTAGCAATATTCATCTGCCTTGTCTTGATGCTTTAAATTCCAATTGCTCCTTACACATTTGCTAAAGCAGATCAAATAGGCTTGTTTTTAGCAAGCTCTGACTTCTCTACTTCCTTTATAACATAAGATACAAGCTTGATGGCTGAGGATTTCACCTTCAAGGTCGATATTTATTAGCATAAATTTGAATCCGTTGGGCTGAAAAGAGAATCCCTCAACCAGGATCTGAGATTAGTTGACTGAACACTTACTTTTGAATATCTGGGAACTCACACAGGTACTCAGAAATACCTGGAGTGTGTGTCAAGAGCCCACTGAATTTTTTGACATGATAATTATCCCAAGCAGGACTAAAAGAGATTGGAGATGAGCAGACCTTAGCAAAATGGTTATCTCTACAGAAAAAAAAAAAAAAAAACCTCTTTTAGCCTCTTCTCTTTCCACATTACTATTGAATGAGATTAGGGACAATCTAGGAGGAGAGATTTCTTGTTCCCTATTACAGGTAGCAAGACAGTCAAACTCCTTAGGATGATTTATAAGATTTTGCTATCTCTGCTTATATTTCTAACCTCATTTTCTAACATTTCTTACAAGTAGGGTAGCTAGACTTAGCAAAAAGGAAAAAGAAGAGAAAGATACCCACTTAATAATTTTCTGGTATATGTATATCCCATGCAATATGTAAACATACTTGTACTAAAAAAAAATTCCTTGCTTATCTAAAATTTAAATTTAACTAACTGTTCTGAATTTTATATCACAACCAAAATTGAACCAAACAAAATACTCTTGCGCTTTCTGGAATGTATCCTTCTACTCCTCTCAACTGTAGGCTTGGTGAGAGCAGGCCCATGTACGCAATCCCAAATCCTTTCCATATTATTAATATGGAAACTCAAGAATTATTTGTTAAAGGAAGGAAGACAGGAAAAGAAAGAAAGGAGAGAGGGAGAGGGAATGGGAGAGTGAGAAAAAACACCTTTAAATATGTCAGACTTATATTCTCCCTAAAGCAAAAAAACTTCTATTTCTAAATTTCTCTGGAAATCCTTTTATATATTTTTCTTATTTTAATGAGAATATTTAAGTCCTCTTCTCTTAGCACATTTTAATGACACAATGCAGTGTTATCAAACATCAAATAGAGTCACCATGTTATATGTTAGATCTGCAGACCTGATTCAGAAGATCTGTGGGCTTTTACGACCTCTCCCTACATAGCACGGGTCCCAGACCCTGAACAACACTATTCTACGGTCTCCACGAGCCTAACTTTTCCTTAGATTCCACCTCTAAGTGATCCCGTGAAGTATCTGTCTTCTTCTGTCTGACTTAACTCACTTGGCATAACGCCCTCAAGGTTCATTTCTGTTCTTGCAAATGACAGGATTTTCCTCTTTCTCTTGGTTAAACAGGAGTCTCTGGAAATCCTTTTTAAATCTCTCCTGATGGAGTTAAATGTTTCTTATGGGCTTCTGTGACATCATAGAGGTACAGCTGTAAAAAGAACGCGTGATAGCTCTGGTATTATTTGGTCATCCGGGTCTCCAACCGAAATGAGTTCATTTCCTTATCATTTACCCTTCTCATGGTGCCTGGAACATTGGAGCTATTTAATAAATGTTTGATTAAACGCCTCGTTAAGTGAAAAGTGTGTTAAAATAACCAATAAAAGCTGTGATTTTAAAAAACAGATCCAGAAAAATCTCAGGCTATCTTTAAGAAAAACCCAGCGGTAATTGTGAGACTTTGCCCACAACGATCCTTCAGGGTCAAATGGAGCATAGATAGAATCTTCCTGGTTCCATCTCATGGGAAAGCAGAGGCTTCTGGGTTCAGGCCAAGGATCCTGGCAAGGCTGGCACTCCTTTGAGTGATTCTCCAGTAGAGGACCATTTCAGGGCCACCATATAACTCTTGCAGCTGCTGTATTCATGTCAGCAGCATCCAGGTGTGCTTCATGGAAAGTGGCCAAGATGGCAGGGAGGCTGCCATCTAGAAACTCAACCAGATTACCCTAGGAGAGACTTCCTGTGCAGTCAGGTACCTCTTCCTGAGGTACCGCGAGTGTCTGACTCCTGTGGCTTGCCATCTCCTGAGCCAGGCTACAGGTCCATTTCGTGGCCCACCTGCAGTCTCAAGACCAGCATCATCTGATCTCACCGGAGGCCGAGGCAGAGGGAGGACTTCTTCCTGCATTTTCCTACAGGTGCAGTAGTGATGGCACCACAGAGTCCTAAACGAGCAGCTGCCAGACGGGTGTTGTTAACACGTGAGCCCCGTCTAATCGCTTTTTTACTCAACACCCTCCATGGGTCTTCATCTCATCCAGAATAGGACCAAAGTCCTTGAAATAAACTTTGAGGACGTACGTGATCTGGTACCCTGCTTCCTGTCTACGTTCCCATGCTGTTTGAACCACAATGGCCTGTTACTGTTCTGAAGGGCTCCAGCCCATCCAGCACACTCCTATCCCAGGGCTCATGAAATGACTGGTCTCTGGCCTGGGATACTCCCCGCCCCCAAGAAATTCACTAACTGCCCCCCAACTCCGGCAGGTCTTTCCTCAAATGTCACCTGTTCCATGAGGCCTCTCCCTGTACCCCTCCCCCTTTAATTTTCTCCAGACCTATTATTACTTCCTATCATATCTTATTATAATATATTTTGTTCATTTCAGCTTTCTTCTCTCGAATGCGTGTAAGCTCCGTGAGGGTGAGATTTTCGTCAGCTATGTTGAGTTCTGAATACCCAGAGCTTTGAAGAATGCCTGGCAATTAACTCACCTAACAATTGTTAAATGAAAAAGCATTTGCATTCGCTTTGCTGATTGCTCTGAATTAGCAACAGCAAAAGCATGGAGAAGTGGGAAAAAAATGATAGGTATCAAAATTCAAAGAAAGACCAGGTTTGCTCGGCTTCGGTTCTCAAGCTGGGTCTCCAGAACCTTTGTGAGTCTCAGTTTCCTCCTCAATGAAATAAACACACTTCCTGCTCACTTTACCTTAACTATAGCCCCCCCTTGTCCCAACCCCCAAGCTACAGGAAATGACATTTCTGCAACCAAGATTCAGAAACATCTCTGGAGCCCCTCCAGCAGATAGAATCTACATGCGATCTAGCCATCACTAGCACAGTAATCAACATGGCTGAAGTGAGTCGCTAGGAGCCACAAGGCTGAAACCTATCTCAGTGGCCCCTTCACACCTGCTCAGTTTGAAGATTTGGCATCAGTCACAGTTAACAGACCTAAGACCGATGCCAGCTCAAGTCCTAAAATCCTTCTTACTTGTGTCAAGGTCCTTCCTCTACAGACTAAACCCTGATCCTACAAATCCAGTTACCTGGCATTTTCAATCCCAACGGCCCCTGGGAAGAGGGGACTGTGAGATGGAGTCAGGTGCTCTTCAGTTCAAGCTTTGGACGCTTCTCTTCCCACAGGGATCATCCTGAACTTGTCACCCTCTAGGCTTTTGTTTCCTCAGTTGTTCTTGGAAGAATCATCCAGCTCTCGGGGTGATTGTGAAGATTAGCTAAAGCACTGAGGTGAACCTCCCACTGCAGTGCTGACACAGAGATGGCACTCACCAATGTCACGCCCTTTTTCCTACCTTCGGGAAAGGCAAGCCACTCTTCCCTGCCCCTTCTCCTCCTGATTGACCCTTGGCCATCGACCCCACCTTGCTCTGTACACAGTTCAACATGCCCCACTGAACCCTGAGAGTGAGTCTGCCAGTCACCCCTCCCGGGAGCCCACTCTGTGTCCTACTGAGCTGTCATTTGATCCCGTCAAATCTTCTGACTTCCTGAAGCCTGAGGAATGTTGTGGGAAGTAAGGGTAGGTGTGTGGGATCGGGTTGCAAACTTTACTGTACTAACTATGAGGGACATCATTTTTAACGTGAACTTTTAATCCCGCAGACAAAGGCAGAGAGAGAAGAAATTCCCGGACATCAGGGACCCCCGCCCAGTCACATGATAGGAACTTTCGTGTACGTTATTTGATTCACGATGACTTTAGCCAGTTCAATATTAGCTTTGACGTGTTAAAAATGGGGACACTGAGGCCCAGGTAGAGAAACTTCTGGTTTACATGGCAAGCCTGGAGTGAAGGGGAATTCAAATTCATCCTGCCTTCTAAACTTCACCATGCTTCCTGCTAGGATATGTTTACAAGATCGAATATTGTTCCAAGATGATTCAGATTGACCATAGAGCCCATTACACAGATATTCTCCGTCGGCGAGAAATGATTCCTCTCCTTCCTCATTGTTTATGTGGATAGTTAAGAAAGCAGTTCGTGAGAATGGGAACTGAGATAAGACGTCATGCATCATTCATGTTTATTGCTCCAGGAACCCTGTCACACAAGAGGCTACCATAAAATTCTTGTGGAAAACGCTCTTCAGATTTAAACTTTTAATTGTTCTTCATAATTAAAAACAGTAGGGCTCTTTACAGCACATGAAGAAGAAGGGGAAAAAAGCAACCAGCCCTATTTTTTACAATCTAGATACAACTACTGTTAATATTTTAGGGTATTTTCTTCTAGCTGGAATGATGTGCTTGTTCGTAATGATCATCTTGTGTTAGATTAAAATTAAACACAGTTATTTGTAATAGTGTCTACTTTCTTTTCATTTGAAGAGAGCAAATTTCATTCTGTATAAAATCTGAAAAATGTTTAAAGTACAAAGAAAAAATAAGTACATGGTGCAACTTTTAAAAAATAATCATCATCTAGTATATAACTACTGATAACCACAGATAGCGACTTTCATTTATGTCTTCCACTTCTTCTATGTATTTTAATGTGCTCGAAATAATGGCACACATACTGCTTTTAAGCACAAAGAACTCAGACATGTTCATCATTCTTAGAAGAAAGATAAAATAAAGACTGGCTTAATGATGGATAATATCAGTCAGTGGGTGGTATATTTCTTTCCAAAATCTCAGCCTCTTGAAATAAAATTTAAAGATGCAGAAAATCACTATTCAGGTTCTATGGTGTTGAAAATGGTCATATGTCACTCTCTGCAACTCTGCTTTTATAGCAATGAAATGGATTTTTTTGTTGTTGTTTATTAATCCTCTCGGAGGCATTTTAAACATTTTAGTATTTTAGCAATAATTACCAAGCACTTGAACAAAATAGTAGGAATTATTGTCTGCGATGGGCATCCATCATGGACACAGAATCGTGCTGATAGAAGTCACTGGCCTTACCTTGCTTCTCACCACCCTGGAGCAGGCTGGCCTGATAGAACAGTGGAATGGCCTTTTGAAGACTCAGTTGCAATGCCAGCTAAGTGACAGTACTTCCCTGAGCTTCGGCTAGGATCCCTGGGAGTCTGTACATGCTCTGAGATAGCATGCAACCAATGTGCTGTTTGTCCCATCTCCAAGATTCACGGGTCCAGGAATCAAGGGATGGAAATGGGAGGGGCACCACTCACTATTACCCATAGTGACCTGCTAACAAGATTGTTGCTTCCTGTTCCCATGACCTTGTACTATGCTAGTCTAGGTATCCTAGTTCCAGAGGAGGACAGCTCCTGCCAGGAGACTCTGGTGACTCCACGGAAATGGAAGCTGAGATCTTCATCCGGACACTGTGGGCTCCTCATTAGTATTTAACTATCATTAATTTTACATTATGGTATTTAAGTTTCAAGACATCAAGGAGAAGAGCAAACATCACCCAAGGACTTTACTTTTTTCTCTGGAGAAGCCACATTTTGGGTTGAACACTTTATCGTTGTTTTCTGCTAGGCAGAATGATGACCTTGTTGTTGTCTTTATTTAGACATTGAGCATGGTTTAAGGAGATGCATATGAGTGCCACGCTGACAAGAGATGGATTCGTGATGGTCAGTTTTGTGTGTCGTTCTGGCTGGGCCATGAAGCACTCATTGTTAAACATTATCTCCCAGTGTGTCTGTGAGGATATTTCTGGATGGGATTAGGATTTGAATGAGTAAACTGAGGAAAGCAGATGTCTCTTCCCAGATGGGTGAGCATCAGCCAACCTGTTCAGGACCTGAATAGAACAAAAAGACGGAGGAAGGAGGTGTTGCCTCACTCCATCTGGCTCCTTGAGCTGGGACATGGGCCTTCTCCTGCCCTGGGCTGGGATTTATACCATCAGTTTCCAGAACTACACCACAAGCTTCCCTGGGTCTCCAGCTTGCAGGCGGCAGGTCATCGGACTTCTCGGTCTCTATAACCATGTGACACAATTCCTTATAATAAATCGTGAAATCGTATGTGTCTGTCTACACACATATATACATCCTACTGGGTCTCTGAAGAACCCTATTACAGTGCATTTTTTCCACTTAAGATTTTATAGATGCAATTCTAGTAAAAGACAGTTAGGTATTCAATACGCCAGAAGTTCTACAATTTGTCTCTTATAACACGATTTAATTTTCCGTAACTTCGGTTCTGTTCTTAACAGCTTTTTTGTGCTGACTGAAATTCCTGTTCAACTTTCAGTTTCCTAGAAATTCTTCCTGACCTCACCTAGCTCCTTTTACATGTCATTTTTTTTGTTTTCTTTATGACATCTGTCCTGTTTTTAAGAGGCTATCATGTCTTGTATCTCATCTAAGGATGCCAAATAATTTTCTTTAAAAAAAAGAAAGGAAAAGTGTTTTCTGTGACAGATTTTTGTCAAGGGCTTCATTTTCCTCTGAGTTTTCATGATAATCACTAATAATTGTTGTTCAGAGTTTCTGTACTGTGATCGTTGTCATTGGTGGGCTCATTTTTTAAAATATTTTTCTAGTTTTCTCCCCGCTAAATAAAAGCTGTGTCCAGGCCCAGTGTTTGCTGAAGACCTCAGAGATGAACACTCCTTAACCTCACTTTCTTCTCCTCAATTACTCTTTTCCAAAATTTTCAAGTCCACCAGCTGAACAGCCACAGATCCTAACTAAGTTTTACATTCCAACAGACTTTTATTACCTGTGGCCTAGGAGACAGGAATGCAATCTGTCCAAGCTCTTGACTTCTAATGACAAAAACAGTTACTGAATACGAAATAACCATCAGCTTCCCCCTCACATGTACTGCAGTGCGGTCTTATCTCTCCCATCAAAAGTACGAGGATTTCTTTTTTCCATTTCAGAAGGCTGCATATCCCTGCCATTCAAGCCTTCCTCCAGCCCTCTAGTCCCTTCTGTCTGCAAGGAACGACCATCTCTGTGTTAGTAAAACAAATAATGAGAAGAGTGAGAGACCAAAACTAGCCCCATAAATTGGAAGAGCCACACAAGAGGAGGCTGGCTACAAAGAACAGACAGGAGGTAGCAAACTGGCCACCCATAGGATGAATCTGACTCTTTCAAACACGTTTGATACGCTTAGCACCATTTTAAAAACAACATTGATCTGATACTAAAAAATATAAAAAACAAATAAGAGTATACAAATGAAATCTATATTTCCAGCTTCCATGGAAAAATTGGGCAAATCTGCGTCCATGTTCTTACAAGACCAACAGTTGGTTGTCTTTGCATGAGGCGTATCGTCTTTTTGTTTCTGTCTTCTCCCTAGTCAACCCATTCATTTTTGTTCTCTTAAGTGTTTGCATTTCCAACTCCCAGTATAAACTTGAATTTCTTTCTGTATCAGTTTCCTAAAGATGCAGTAACAAATTACCACACATTGGGTGGCTCAAAACAACAGAAATTTGTTCTCTCACAGTTGTGGGGATCAGAAGGCCACAGTCGAGCAGGAACCGTGGTGCCTCTGATGACTCCAGGAGAAATCTCAGTGGCTGCTTCTGGCTTCCTGTGGCTCCTGGCAGTCTTGGCTCGCAGTCACATCACTCCCATCTCTGCTCCAGTCTTCACGTGGCTGTCTTCTCTCTGTGTGTCTCTCTGTGTCCTTTTCTGTTCCTTATAAGAATGTTCTAACTAAATTTAGAACCTACCGGAATCCAGTATGTTTTCATCTGACTCCTTATCTTAATAATAACTGCAGAAACCCTATTTTGAAATAAGGTCACATTCTAAGGTTTCGGGTAAACGTGAATTTCCACCAGAAAAAAAAATCCAGTCTGGGGGATACACAACAAAAGGAGGATGATGGTCCTTCCCACCTCTTTCCTGTAGGAGAAGGTCCCAGGGGCACTCCATTGACCTTACAGTTAGTCAAAAATGAAAATCCTCTGGCTCCAGCCTGTTGTTGATTGTCAGTTCAAGTGTAGGCCTCATTGTGAGTTCACATCTTCTCATCTTTCACAGGTATAAGACTGCACATTACAGAGAAGCTGTACCAGGGGCCGTTAGCAGACACCATTGTAAACCAGCAGGCAGTGAATCAACTTTATAAGCTGCAGTTTAGAAAAGAAAGAAAGGACAAAGCTTTCTTTTCCTCCGAGTGCACTCCTCATTTCCTCCACGCTCCCCCCACTTCCAACTCCTCTCCCCAAATGCATCCATCACCTTGGTGACTCTAGAGATACATGGGAAGAAGGATCAGATCACCGTGTGAGTATAGAGCAAAGCCGGTATGAGACAGGGAGATGTTCTGATACAGCTGCTGAGATCTTTAAATTCTGAGCTCTGAAGCTTTCGTTTGTTAATGCTGATTAAATAATGAAAACAATTTCGGTCTAGGAAAATGTTAGTAATCAGCGCCACACAATAGCTATTGTCATTGATTTGTATTCTTAATGAAAAAACTAATTACTGCATATTTATTATTTTATTATGGTTAATATAGCATGCCAAATGTGGAAAAATTAAATCCTTTAAGGACAAGGAAAACTGAAGAAAAGGAAAAAAGAATAAGTACCTTAACGTTTCTGAAGCTCAGCTCTGGACACTGAGGTCTGGCATGGCAAAAGCACTTGACCTAAGTCACTCAGCTAACCGGCAATAAAATCAAAATGATAATCACCCCTACCTTCCAGGTTGCTGTTCTCTGCAGAAATAACACAGTTGAGTCATTTTAAGCAAGTTGCGGCTATGCAATTTCCAAAAAAATTCTATTCACTCATATATTATTTTGCAGTTTCCAAGTAATATATGTCCTTTTACAAAGGACATCATGCTATTTGATCCCCGCAATAGTTCTGACATAAGAAGAGTATGTGTTACTGTTTCATTGTGCAGGTAAGGAAAGGGAAGATCAAACTTTCCAACTTGGGACATTCATTCATTGAGCACTACTCACCTATCTTCCACGAGACCCTCGAAGGCAAATGTGGTTCAGAACCCCAAGGGATGGGCAGTCTGGAGGAGGGGATAGAAATGACTGGACAATACCAGTAAGGGTCGTAACAGAGGTGTGTCCAAGATGCTAAGGAAGTAGAAGCAGGTAATGAAAGAGCAGAAGTCAGAAGAGGATTTATATTTGAACTGGGGGTAAAGAATGGATGTCGGCAGGTGCATGAAAGAAGAAGTAGCATTCCAGATGAAAGGCGAGAATTACTGTGGGCAAAAGATGCAGGCGTACAACGTGACACGGCCTTCCAGGGTGGCTGATGGGAAGGGTGCTGGTTGGGAAGGAGATTGGCAGAGAGAAAAGATCGCGTGATGAAGGCCAAGGTGGAGAGTTTGACCTTCATCTGTCAGATAAGCAGAGCAGCGAAGGCTTTTAAAACAAGGGTGCGACGAGATCAGATTTGTGGTTTAGAAAAATGTGTCTGCTAAGCAATGCCTTTGAACTCAAATACCTCCCAGATTCAGGCAGGTGACAAAGTAGAAGAAGGGTATAAAACAACGGTAACGGGGAGATGTTATTACAAAATGGGAAAGAAATATGACGCCTGACGGAAAGAAATGGCCACAGTTTAGCTTCGCCCAGCTGCCGTCCGACGTGGATCATGAAGTTGGATTCTCCGAATGCGTAAGAGAAACTGGGAATGTGGATGCTTAAGTAAAATCACTTGATTGTTCAATTTGAACATCCTATCCCAAACGGTGTTTTAGACAAAATAATAATAATAAAAATAATAATAATAATAACAATAATAAAAACACATCAGTAGGCTGCTTTCAACCAACAAGCCATTGTTTGCTCACTCGACCTGTGTACAGTACCAGGGGCAGGGAAAACAATTCGGAATCCATTTCAAAAGTATAAACCTCAGGCAGAGCCAGTGGGAGATTAAATAAAAAAGAGGTCTTGTCCAGAGAGGTTAGAAAAGCCACATGAGTCAGTGTGAACAATCCTACCAGCTGTGGACTCGGCTCTGTGATTGAGCCTCGGAGTGTGATCACAGATGTAGGTTTTACTTTCTTATTGTTGTTGTTGTTGTTACCCTACAAAGAATGGGTTCTGAAAAAACAAGCTTCCGGTCCTATGCAAAATCGACTTCCTCTGAGCCCTCCAAATTCAAAATGGCGCAGCCAGCTCCAGCTTGAGTGCAGAGTAAAGTTGGAAAGAAAGAGCAGTGTTCTCTTTGTCTCTTCCCTTTGGCCTCTGAGGTATTCAGTTAATGTTCTCTGCCATAAAAAAAAGAAATGGTTGGTCTCCTTTCCTTAACTATACTGTCTCTCTGATTTAAGTACTTTTCACCTGTGAATGTCCTTGGTTACTCCTGAGCTATATTCTGTCCTATAAAAGGCACTAAATTAAAGACTGCTTCGGCTCTATGTTTTAAAGAAGTGATTTTTTTTTAAAGGTGCTATAAGATTTCTCCTTCCTTCGGAGAGCCGGTGAAGTTCACCTTAAATGTCACTTCTTTCTACAACTTGCCCTAAAAACCCACCCCTTTAAGACTCAGCTCAGACGACCTCTCCCCCGAAAGCCTTTTGTCACCATACCAGCATCCCCCTGCAACCCCAGGGTGAGCCATTGCGCCTTGACTGTGTAAATAATTATCATCTGTCACCATCTGATTCATTTCCACCTTTGATACCTGTAAGCCATGCTCCACATCGCAGGCAGAGAGGTCTTCTTAAAATACAAGTGAGATTGTGCAACTGCTCACTTTAAATTCTCCACTGGCTTTCCTTTGCAGTTAAAGTAAAACCCTTAAAATTATGTACAAAACCCTGGGTTGTCTAATCCTGTCTGCGACTTCTGCCACACTTCTCTTTTTCTGATTACACTGCAGTCACACGGGCCTTTTGGGGGACCCTTGGACACCACCCTGGGGAATTTGCACTTAATGTCCCCTTACTTCCAATGACTTCCCCAGTCTGTTCTCATAGTGGGATCTTTCTCATCCTTCTGGTCCTAGATGACGTGTCATCTCCCCAGAAAGACCATCCAGATGCTCACCTCCCAGGTTATTCCCTCTCAGCACCTGGATACTTACTTCATAGTTGTGGCAGCTGTAAAAATTGTCTTGCAGACCTCCAAATGCTGGAGGTCTGAGCTGCTGGTCTCTGAAGTCTGCCCATGAGTGCTCCCAGCCAGTGCCTGAGCAGGGCAAAGATACCAAGGCAGTGTTTCTGAGAGGCATGGAACCCTCTGCCAGCGACTTTGGCTTGGGGACCCATCTTTCTTAAGCTTTCTTGGACTACATGGAAGTCTGGGACTTTTCCTACTCAACCTTCCTTTCTTCCTCCCTCCCTTCCTTCCTTCCTCCCTTCCTTCCTTCTTTCCTTCCTTCCTCCCTCCCTCTCTCCCTTCCTTCCTTCCTTCCTTCCTCCCTCCCTCCCTCCATTCCTTTTTTCCTTTCTTCATTCTTTCTTTCCTTCCTTCCCTCCTTCCCTCCTTCCCTCCTTCCTTCCTTCTTTCCTTCCTTCCCTCCTTCCTTCCTTTCTTCTTCCTTCCTTCCTTCCTTCCTTCCTTCCTTCCTTCCTTCCTTCCTTCCTTCCTTCCTTCCTTCCTTCCTTCCTTCCTTCCCTCCCTCCCTCCCTCCCTCCCTCCCTCCCTCCCTTTCTCCTGCACAGAGCCAGACCAGCATCGTGGTCTGACACCTTCCTCAGTCCCCTCCAGCATGATGCCCCCGCTGTTCCCTCTCAGGTCTACGCCTTCCTTCTGCTTCTCCCAGAACCCAAACCAACACAAAAGTTCTTAACTGAATTGTTGTCTATTTTAGTTAGTTAATTTCAATAAACACTACCTCAAATAAACATCATGGGAAGAAAGAGTCTTATTACACTCGCTGCCACGTCCACAGCACTAGCACTGTCCTGGCATAGGTAAGTGCTCATCAATATCTGTCCAGTTTTGCGTATATGTCCATCAACACACTGACACATCACACTGACATTATCCACATGCTCACCTTCACTTCTCCATCCTTCGGCACCCATCTTAAGTATTCCCTCCTCCATGAAGTCTTTCTGATCCTTCTCTCCTCCAGGTACTGTTGACCATGGCCTCATATCATTTGTACAAATCCTGTTACTCATTTCTTGGCCTTGCTTGGTTTATAATTCTGATCCTGTGTCTGCCACTGGACTAGAAACTTTTCAAGGGTAGCGTCAAGGTCTAATTCAACTTTTCTTTCTCGGCGCTTGCTACATACCAAGAAGGTGTTCGATACATATTCATCGAATGTACGAATGCATCAATGTCTACATCCACTCTTCAGAGTTCTACGTTGTTATCTCTGCGGTTATTCTGCCTCCTGTGAACTACAATAGATCAGCTTTTCTTATATTCTGAGCTCTGTGCATACACAGCTCCACAGATTTTCGGAGTAGATTCTAAGCACCTGAAGCGTAGGGACAAAGCCTTACAGTCTCTGTCTCTGTCTCTGGAGCATAGAAGAGCGCAGTATCCTGTTACTGATCGATTGCTATTGCTCCATCGACTATTCCATTTTTGATTCAGCTACTTACTTTAAAAACATGCCAAAGGAAGTTGTTTCAGAAATCACACAACTAAATTACAAAATGTTCTTTTCTAAAAATAACACTTCCCCAAAACACTCGAGGCAGAAGCCACGTGTTTGTTTTTCTTTTTTTTTTTTTCCGTTAATGAGAGAAAGATGCAACTGCCTCCATTTTCATTTCGTCCACAGCATGTCTGCGTTGCCTGGAGATCCGTGGCTGTTGTTTCAAGAAAGATCAAATGCCAACGGGAGATGGATGGGCTCCTTGATTAAAAAGTGGCACTCAGAGACGTCAGCTTCCTCAGATCCGAGGAGGAGAGGGTTATTTCACAGCCAGTGTCTACTTCAGAGGCATGAATTCCAAACAGCAGCTGAGGCTGGCCATGCTCCACCCAGATCTACTCACCCAGGACCCTCAATGCACTGACAGGTAGCGCAGAATCACAAGGATGTAGGATTTGCCATTGACTGACTCAAGGTTACGTTTTGAGAGACAGGTAAAGAAACGGTGTGGCATGTCAGACCACCCTGCGTTCAAACCCCAGAGCTGACAGGTACTGGCTGTGTGACCCTGGGCAAGTTCCTGAGCCTCTCTAAGCTTCAGTTTCATTATCTGGAGACCAGGCATGATGACAACAGCGGCCTTGAGGAGCCACGGATGTGACTGAACGAGATAACACAGACTGCTTAAGTTTGCCTGTTCCTTAGTGCTTGCTGACGGCAGCCATGATTGCTAAGTAGCCAGCACTACATCTGCCGTAATAGCTGCCAACTGTGGAACACGTACTATGGGCTACATACCACGTTCGTGGGTTTTTTTTTTTTTAATCAGCTTTTGCTTTAAGTTATAAATCTCATCATTGTTCCTTGAGCAGTTACTATGTTCATTTTGTAGCTGGAGAATCTAGATTTCTGGGAAGCGAAGTCACTCATCCACTATCACCCAATGCTTGAGGTGGCCTTGTCCACGGTCTCACGCCTCTGTGTTTCTTAAAAAGGAAGAGAGGTGGTCGGGACTCCGAACCCCATTCAGCTGCAGCAATGGCCAGAGGGGTGTGCGGCGCAGGGCCAGGCCGGCCTGATGGATCCCCGTCAAGACTGCCAGTGTGGGCTGTGGGCCTGCATTTCTCCCACGCGGGACCCACCTCGAGCTGCAGTGGGTCCTTTAGCCACTTTAGCTCAAGAACGTTGATCTTTAGATCGTCTCACTTCAAGGGAGGACGAAGACCAGAGCAGAAGGTCCCCCCTGACCGTCACCACCAAGCTAGAAGAGAGGTGGCCTCAGCGGTCCGCGCCACACCCCGTTCCCACGGACAACACACCTGCCCATCAATTTCCAGGGGGAAAAAAAGTACCTGCCAAGCAAGACAGACCCCTAGACCCTGTCTCGTCGCCACCGGATTCGCAGATAAAAAGTGAACCGCTAGTCCTTCCCCCTCAAAAAAAACCCTAACCCTTCCTTCTCCCCTCTCACTCAATCTTCCATCCACCTAACACTGCGGCTTCTTCATGTTTACTGTTCAGTCCATCAGAGCATCTCCCTTGGGCAGCCGTCCTGGAGACAGAAACAGGCCTTGAGCTCCCTCTAGAGGTTGCAGCCGTGCGACCGACACACAGCGTTTGACGCAGCTGCAGGGGAAGTGGCCGGGGCCAATGTCACACTCATCTGCATGCGTGTGGCAAGAGCCCGAAAGAGACCTACAGAGAAGACTAGAAGCCAGCATACTCTCCCCTGGAAAAGCAAACTGAGGCCAAAGTGGCAAACCCAACGACTCCTGTTAAGTGAGAGAGGCAGAGACAGCTGTTCTCTCCAGGGGGGGCACAGGCGCCTTTCGCCCCTGAAGCCTGCTGCGCCTCGGCACAGATGGGCAGAGACATATGGGCTGGTCAGCCCCCGGGTCCTGAGCTCTAACGCCCTACCCGGCCCCCAGAGACAGAAAATGAGAGGGAAAGAGGTGTTTTCTCCTGGCACCAAACACTGACCAGCGACAGGCACCCTGCCCAGGGCCAACCCCTGGAGGTGGACAGAGACCGCCTGCCACAGACCAAGAGAACACCAGCCATACAGGACAAAGGATGCCGGTGTCGGAAGCATCACCAGCTGCATTTCCAAGCGTAGGAGGTATTTGGTACTTGGAAGGATGCTGAATAAGTGCACTCCTAATAGCTGTCTAGCATCTGCTTCCTCTACCTAATACAGAGTCACTTGCTATGGGTAGACTTGTGTCCCCCAAGAGAGAGAGATTGCATTCTTAACTCCCAGTGAATGTGGCTTCATCTGGACGTGGGGTCTCTGTAGACATAATCAAGGCAAAAGGAGGTCAAACTGGAGTAAAGTGAGCCTTAGTGCAACGACAGGTGTTCTTATAAGAAGAGGAAAACTTAGACACAGACACAGAGACACAGGGGGGATCACTATGTGACAACAGAGGCAAGGACTAGAGCTATGTGTCTATAAGTCAAAGGACACCGAGGACTGTTGACGACTGTTGGAGACTGTTGGTCTTCAGGTGGGTGTAGCCCTGTGGACACCTCAGCTTCAGACATGTCTGGGCGTCACTGCGTTGAGAGAACACATTTCTCCTGCTTTAAGTCACCCGGCCTGTGCTTACGGGATACGGCAGCCCTAGCAAACCAACGTAGCACCACTCTCCTTTGTCAGCACAGTGGAATAAAAATGCCAGAGCTCCTTATTTCCTTCCAAAACACGCCAGACGACACCCAGTTATTACTTGCACGCTCCCCAGTTCTCTGCCAGAAGATAAGGCTGTTCAATCAAACAGACGCTTCTGGGCCTCGGAATTCAAGGACGGGCCCACAGAGGGAGGGCAGGTTCAGCGCTGAGGCCCCCGGGGCGTCCTGAGCCCCGCAGTAGGTGGGAGCCAAGGAAGGTGAGAAATCGAGAGCACCCCCTCCCTCACCCGGAACACTGGGCGGCCGCTTGCTCCCTAATCTCTTTGTAAAAGTGTATTTTGAAAAAGCAGGCAGATTCCCCAACAACACAAAGCGTTTCAGACATTACATTCTTGCTTATCTAGCTGCAGAAATAGCTGATTCTCTGCGTAAGGGCAATAAACAATCGTGGTCTGTTCATCGCATCTGCTTCCCAGGAGAAGGGACAGAGGGTCTGCACATCCTTCCTCCCCCCCAAAAAAGGGGGGCTTGTTCTCAGAGCTCTCCCTTCCAAGGACCCTCTCCCACTAGACTGAGAGCTTCGCATGAGAGCAAGAGTCTGTTTTGGTCTTTAACTCTGTGATACCCAGCACCAAGTCAGGCATTTTGCAGGTTCGCTGAGAAATTCTGGGGATGGGAGAGACGGCGATGCAGAGGGCCTTGCCTGTTGGCGGGTCGGCACCCTCAGGGGTCTCCTGCCCCCCTCTTCTCCCTGCCAAAGTATGGAAGGCCATGGAGACAACCTTCTGTCTGGACCTTATCAGTTAACATTCATTCCAACTTAAATCCTCCATTAAACCCCATTCATGGAATGACTGGCTTCAATCAAGCCAGCTGTGTTGCCCAAGACCACATACTTAAAACTTCTTTCTGTTTCGGGAGACAAGGTCAGGTGAACACAGAGCCTTGTTCAAACCCATCTATTTGGATAGTCGCTGCTAATCAGCCTGACTCCTCGCAATCTTTTCTGGGGGCACTGACCTTGGGTCTGTGTATTTGCTGACTCTCCAGACAGGCTGATATGTTTTCTTCCCAACAGGACTCCTGGAAAGCCCCCATTTGGCCCAAGCCCCAAATTCCCTCGGATGAGCTCTCTCAGCACTCAGCCCGCCGAGTATGATAACTCCTGAGTGGGGTGGCTCCCCCCACCCCCATCCTGGTGCTGGAAACCAGCCTCTCCCTGACCGAACAGGGAATGAATCCTGAGAGCAGCTTTCTCGAACCTACAGGCTCTCCAACGGTCCCCTTGGGTGGCGTCCTCGACCAGCCCGGCGAGCAGGGGAGCTGAGGGCACCACAGAAACAAGGTCTCCATTCTCTGCATCGTTTAGGTTTTCAAAGGCATATATAAGCCTCCAAGAGAACAGACAGGGCCAGACGCCAGAGACATGTATTGTAGCGAGCGGGCTAAATTTGCTGGTGGTTAGGAGAAGAGAGAATCAGAACAAAAAGGAGAAAAAGATAAAAACTTGGTGAATTGAATGGGGATACAGGAGCAGCTGCTTCTGCAAATCAGCCTCAGGGAAGAGCTAGGAAGTGCGTTTCTATGGGTTGGGGAGAAGTTTGGACAGCTGTGGGGAGGGAGGCAGCTGGTGGCAGGTCCAAACACCTGCTCTCATGGAAAGTTGATAAAGATCTATACACACACGTTCACACACACACATGCACATGTGCACACGTGTGTACACACACGCACACACCTTTCCCGAGCTCAAGCATTCAAGTTTTTGGTTTTCTGGGATCTGGAAGATGGCCATCAGCCTAATGACTCGGAAAGAAACTAGATCTGAGGTAGGTGGCGGGAACCCAGGTGGAGCAAATGCAGACGGAACTGGTAAAGCCAGTTTGTGAGGGCTGGCGAGAGGGTCGCTCGAGTTTGCTAACGATGAACGCTGTTCTGACACCACGATGGTGACACCGAGGTCCCCCAAGGACACTGGGGCAGGCGTTCCTGAATCTAATGCAGCTCACCTGCAGGATGGGTTGATGGTGACGAGTCTTCTGTGTCCTGAGAAGACACTTGGCAGGTCTACGTGATGGGACGGTTGGTAAGACGCTTTGAAGAGTTTCCACTTCTGAACAAGCAGGAAAGCTTGTCCATGGAAGGGAATGAGGCAGCGGGAATTGCAGGCATGGGCTGGATGAACTGAGGTGCTCACAGACTCGGTCACCGCGCAGTCAGGGGCCTCGTCATACAATCTCGGGTGGACCTGTGTGTGGCGACACTGGGTGGCATTTCCCCTGCCTCATGGGCCCGTGAGGGAGAGCACGCGGTGAGAGCTGAGTCACAGCAGAGTCCGGTGACGCACCCTCGAAGGGAAATCAGGAAAATCGCATTCTCGTATCGGGTATGGAAAGGCACGGGCCTGTGTCACCGGCTGGCATTGTACTTATATGCACATTTTTAAATGAAAGGGTCATGTCTTTTCCACTTGTAACACTGTGTGTGTGTGTGTGTGTGTGTGTGTGTGTGTGTGTGTGCGTGTGTGTCCACATGAGTCGTAAAGCTTATGAGAGAAGCGGGCGTAATGAGTACCTAGCCCTGGAGTTTGCTTTACTCTTTCCCAGCAGCCACACGTTTTCATGAAACTCTCAAGATGTATCGTATTCTTTTGGGGTGTTCCAGAGCAGCTCAAATCTACATGCAGGCCTTCATTCACGGGCTCATGTAGACGCTGACACGCGGTGACTGTTGGATTACCCTTCTGACCTTGTCCAGACTCTCTGGCTTCTCGACCATACATTCTCTGGCCCACGAGAAGAGAGTGTACACCTAAGTCCTCGCTAGGGAAAGAACATAAACCTCCATGTGGTTTCCAGCGAACCCCAGGTGGCTAATGAGAGACCAGTGCTGGGAGCTCGAGGGCTCATCCTGGTCTCTTTCTGTAAGGCATGTGTTTGGGGTTGCGGGGAGGGCAGGGCTGGCCCCAGGAGGGAAGGCTGGGAAGACACGAAGCCATTAAGGAAGGCTCTAGGTCTGACCAAGGTCTTCAGGGATTTAAGAAGAAGCCGCAGTGAGTGGAGAGGGTGGTGGATTCAAAGAGACATGATGGGAATACTTGAAATTCCTTTAGACCTGCAACCTACTTATTTCTCCCCAGAAAAGTGTTTCCAGAAGAATTTTATAGTCAGATTCCGTGGCAGAGGCAGCTAGAAACAAGATAAACCATATGTGTGTGTGTGTGTGTGTGTGTATGTGTGTTTGTGTACGAGTGTGTAAGAGTGTGTGTGTGTACATATGTGCACATGTACAAGGTCCTGCCTATGCCAGTGCAATGCCTTGGAAAAGATTAATTTTCCTTCTGCAAACATATACTCGGATACGCGTTCAGCTCATTAACCTCCGCAGCTCGGAGGTACACTAAGAAAGGTGTGTAGCACAGAGCTGTCACCCTGACCCGTCAAGGCTAGAGTAAGGACCCCTCACTCCATGCTTCGCCAGTGCGGGCTGTGTGACCTTGGAGAAGTTAGATTCCCTCTCTGGGCCTCATTTGTAAAACAAAGATGGTAACTTTGCCAATCTACAGCATTGGGATGAGAATTCCATAAAATACTTCGCACAGAACAATGCCTGAGTTTTTAAAAAGGCAAACAATGCTATCTCTGCAATAAATAGTCATTTATATTATTATTATTATTATTATTATTATTATTATTATTATTATTATTGCTGTTCATACTATCGTGGCATGTTATCCCCTCGCATGAAGACTCAGCCCACCAACTGCACTTGTGTCTTTCCCTGCCAGGGTCTCCTGCTACATGGAGAGCCCCAGGAGGGCAAGGGCTGGGCCCATCCCATTGATCATTCTATTCCCAGTCCTTTGCCGCGTGCCTGGCTCATGACAGGGGGTTGGCCCACGCCCTGTCAGATGAGCGAAGCACTCGAAGCAGTGACCTTTAACCCCGGCGGCCCTGTCTGTCAGTCTCCTGGACAGCTATGAAAATCTCACTGTGCAGCTCCACCTTCAGAAACTCTGATTTAATTGCTGGAGGTCGAGTCCCCAACACAAATAGTTATGAAAAGCGCCCCCAGCGATGCTTGCAGGCAGCAGAAGTGAAGGACCCCTTTGGGTCCTTCGATCAGCCAAGCCAGTGATTTCTACGCTTCATCTCTCACCACAAAACAACCCCCCAGGCAGAAACGCACTGCGTGGCCGAGAATGATGCAGAGGCTTTCCGGTGGAGGTGGGGAAGGTGGGCCTGAGGCTCCTCCCCACCCCACCCCCACCCCAGACACCTGGCTGCAGGGTGGGACACAGCTCGCCGTGCCTGGAAGCTCCCTCCTGTCCTGAGTCTACGCAGCGTCTCCCACTGCACAGCACCTCTGTCCCGCCCCCTGTAACATCATACAGTCCCCGACCCCAAACACGGCAGGAGACACACCGCAACTGCTTTACCCCCATCGCCCAATCCCAGCGCGCGCTCGGTTCCTGGCGAAAATCCTTCAGAGGCCTGGCAGGAGAGAGCAGAGAAAATAGCGCCTAACGCGTATAAATAATTCAAGGCCGAGCTTATTCGCGATGCCGAGCTTTCTCCAGGCAGCGGTTTGCGTAATCTCTCCCGCACCGTCAGTCAGGCTGTCTCCGTGGCGCTTATTACTGCGGACAGCCCGTTAGACGCGGTTCTGATTTACGCATCTACATTCTATTACGGAGGCAAGTTTATAGCACACTGCGGTTGCTGCTGCTGACATCGTGAGAAGAAGAGAAGGGAAAAAAAAAAGACCAGAGAAAAGAATAGAAAAATCATTTCCTGCCAGTCTAGAGGGGGCAAGGGAAATAGGCTTTTGTATTTTCATGAAGTATTTAATTAGTTACCAAGTACACACACGCACTCAGTCATACGCCTGTATAAGACGATAAATTTTATCAAACATCTACTAAGTGCCCGCTTACTCTTCTAGGTGATGGGGACACATTGGTGAATACATGAGACAGAATCCCTGGCCTCGTAACATCATCTTGTTCCTACAAACACACTTCTGATGGGACCGATGCTCTCACCATCTTAGTCCCCGCCCCCCCCCCCCAATAACTCTTAGTGCAGGCTTGACACAGATGTTGAATGAGTGAGGGAATCCGAGGTGAGGAATAAAGTGAAGTTATGTCACCAAGGTCACTTTTCATGGCTTACTCTTTTCACAGTGATGCCACACAAGAAAAACCACGCAAACACACATACAGCAACAAGCATTTACTGCTCATGTTTCTAGGACATTAGTCTGGATGGTTCTGCTCATCCTGGCTTAGCTTGCCCGCATAGTTGGGAGGTGGCCGGCTGTCCACTGACCTGGCCAGCCTCTCCTGGGACACATGGGGGAGACTCAGCTCTGTCCCACAGGTCTCTCACCCTCCAGGAAGCACACAGCCCTTCCAAGGTCAAGGTCTAAAACCAGGAAATCGTGACTTCCAATAGATTCTGTTGGCTGAAACAAGCCAGAAAGTCAGCCAGACTCAAGGAGTAAAAGACTCCATCATTAGTGAGAGGGTTTGCAAAGTCTCAAAGTAAAGAACGAGGCAGAAGGGTGACAAATTGAAGTCGCCGTTTGGCCATCTGCCACAGGTGTTCTGGCAAATTAGCAAAAATCTGTGACTTGGAACAACCAACCTCTTCAGTGAGATGTACTGTTCTTTTCAGGGACAACCAGGCACGTTCCCACCAGGCTCTGAACGGGCTCTCTGGGGTAAGTTAAGGAGAAAGGTATGTGTGTATGTGTGTGTGAAAACAGTTCAGTGTGTCCTGAGTGACCTCCTGCCCTTGTCCCCACTCTCCCCACCTGGGCCCCACCTGGGCTCGACACCTGCCTCTGATCTCCTCTCCTTGCTCCCGCTCACTTTCACTCCTTTCTTAACCCATCACCTTAGAAGACAGGATGTGCTCAGAGCGAAATAATGAGACAGAATTTGAGCTAGGAGGTATCCAGGGCTTCCCAGGCCCCAGGCCCTGGGCTAAAAGGACTTTGCACATGTTATCTCACTTAATCCTTACAATGATCCTATGCATTAGCTGTAATTATTCCTCATTTTACCACTGTACTCATCAACCGAAAGGAGAATTCTAAGAGATTAACTCCCTTGTCCAAGACTTTATCCAGCTGGTAAGTAATCAAGCCCGGTTTCTGACCCTGTCTGTCTGCTCCAGAGCCCGGGCTCCTATCCACGGCTTCTGTTCCCTGTCCTTGAACCAGAGGCCCTCCTTCGCTAAATGACACCCATCGTGGTAAAGAAGTACTACCTCCTTAAAGCAAAAAGACCGTGATTGTCTGCCCTGTGCCTTCTTGTCTGAGAGAGGAAAGGAAGGATCTGAATTCACACATTATTCTGCATTATTTTCTCCTGGAGATGGGGGTTTAGGGTCCTGTGGGACAGGTGGATAAACACTGCATCCTGTATGATCCCCACCAGCTCCCGGCAGACCACCCCAGGCTTTGTTAGTCAGAGTGACTGCAGACGACACCATCTACTCCATTCCTCCTGGAACGAGCTGGAATTAACATCACGCACGGGGTAATTCGCTCACCCACCCAAACACCACTAATTCTGTGTGTGATCTCCTGTTGTTGGTCGGGGAGGAGGCTGCGTCTGGACCACGGGGAACAGACGAGAATCCCATCCACGTGATTTCAGAAGCACTGAGTTCCTACGGAAGCACTCGAGGTGGACCAGGGGGACAGCGCGACCAGCAGAACACACGGCAGCGTATTCCAGTCAGCCTGGGAAAGGGCACTGAGCTCTCCATAAGCGGAGACTGTCTGTCCAGTCCCCAGGGTGCCTTTGACCTACTTACTCACCCCCACGGGACATTCATGGAAGCCTCCCCTGGGGCTGTAGCTGTCCCGGCTTGCGAAAGCTCCAGCGTAGAACCCTGGGGAACGCTGGATTTAAGGTCATGTCCCAGGTGTGAGGCCTTGAGAGGGACAAGGGGAAGAAAGGAAGACACATAACTGGTCAACATCAGGACTCTTGGAGCATTTAGCCAACCAGCTGCCTTGGTGACCCACATCATCCATTGCTCAGGGGAGGGTTCAGAGGAAGCCACCTACACCTGTTACGGACCGCACCCGGACAAGATGACCTCAAAGCCGAATTAGAATCAAAAAGATAATTTTATTACGAATTCGAATCCGGGCTCAAGCCTCCACTGATGCAGCAGCAAGAACAAGAGCCCCGATCCTCAGCATGGGGTTCCTTATATTAGGCTCATGGCGGGCTGACTTGGCGCGCATGGGACAGGTTGCAGTTCCTTATTGGCTAACCGTATGGCCTGATTATGGCCTGACCTTTAAGCAAACAAACAGGATGTCTGGGCGGAGAATTCCGGCCCTTGGTCGGAGGGGATTGCAGTCTACCTTGCTGGGGGAATTTTAAATTTTCCATTCCGCCATCTTAGATCTTACATCGCCGTCTTAAATACATAAGTTCTCATGACCCATTACACACTGAGGAGGGAAGACAGAATTCTCATCTCAACAGGGCAGAGCTTTCTGCAGTAAGGAGAAAGCTGGAAGACAGCTCGCCACGTCCAAGCACGAGGAAGGGCGGAGCCTGGAACGTTGTCCTTAAGGCATGCACAGTGACCTCGTCTACTGGCAAACATGTCCCCACGGGTGTTAAGCTTGGGCCAAACCCACCGGCCGCTACTGTCCCCTTGGGAAGGAGTGAGCAAGGGGTTAGGGAGAGGGGCACACTCTCCATCCTCAGCACTCCCCACATGGGGAAAAATGGACAGTTTTGAAAAGACACCAGGACACAAAGAAAGGGACAGCAGCGTGCCTTCTCTCACTGAAGCCATGAGGAGGGCGGTGAACTCTGAAGACGGGTCAAAAAACAGCAGCGAGTGTGAGAACGTGGGCAGAGGGGTCTCAAGGGACTGAGGGGCCGCCAGCCTACAGTAGCCTTGGCCTCCTGGGATGCCGACCCCTCTCCCAGGCGTCGCTGTGGTGGGTGGGGCCAAGCTGAGTTCCTGGGAGGATGCAGAGCCATCCTCAGATGGGCAGATGCTGAGCGCGTCTTTGTCTGAGGCTGAAGTGAAGACGTGAGCCAAAAGGGAGGCAGGGAACCAGAGAAAGAAGGGAGGAGGCCTCCAGAGAGGACGAAAGGGAGGCGGCAGGAGCTCGCTCTGCACAGAGCTATCTCCCTTCACATGTGGACTGCGGTCTCCCCAGAGGGCTCGGGCTGGGGTGGGATGGACGCCGTCCAAGGGAGGCTTGCTGACCTCCCCGTGTTGGCTTCTTTGTTCCATGGAGGCTTGTGCGATCGCATTAGTATGCTCGGCAAAGGGCCTCCTTTTGTTGTGGCAGGTGCTGTAGGAATTCGGAACAGCTGACGTGTCATCAAATCGTGAGCCCACAGAGAGCTCGGGGAGGTCAGAACGCCCGGGCCCCTGCCCCTCACATCTGGTCCATCAGTCGAAAGCTGTTGGCAGCTTAGAAGTATTTTTTTAATTATGTTGATTGTACTTTATCTTCTAATTTCAAGAGCGAGCCACTTTCCTTGGAGACAGTGTGGAGCGCGCAGTAAAGCACAGAAAAGAAAACACGAATGATTTCTGATCTTATCACCACCCCATGAGAGGGGCTGTTAACTTTTCAGTGGGGGACGTGCACTTCTCTCTCTCTCTCACCTGTGGGGTGTGCGTGCATGTGTGTGTGCATGTGTGTGTGTGTGTGTGGTAAACATACAAAAAGTAAGTGGACTTTCCTATTCCTCCAGAGTTAGCCCATAAAAACATGAACAGAGGCATTCAACGTCCCACACGACAAACAGCGCTGAACACCTTTCTCAAGCCTTGCCAAGGAGTGGCTCCCGTCAGCCAGCACCTGGCACCTCCAGCAACCCTTGTTCTGTCTCTGAAAGAAGACTGGGGAGCAGAGAAAGGGACCACGATGCCTGCCGAGCGGGAATGCTGGGCTAGAGTGTATCTGAGAGCTAAGCAGGGGTCTGTGAAAGACGGAGAGGGCTTTCCAAAAAAATAACTTATAAATGTTGGGAACACTCGCAAGAAACAAACACCAGCACCACACCCACTGGACGGCCACCTAATGAGACAGCAGAAGACTTGCTGGTTTGCTCTGTTTCTACCTAAATAGGTAAATAGAACATATAGGGAGAGAGAGAGCAGGGCAGGGAGAGGGCATCTGTGGAGCAGCCGGTCCATTCAGTTCCATGGCAAAGATGCTTCGACCTTCTGGAGGTCAAAGGGTCACCACAGAAGATAGTCTTGACCTCTCGTTCTCGCCCGCCACACAAGAGAGTGGGTTGCCAAGGAAGCAGGAGGCTGTGGGTGACGTCTCCGCCATTGGGAGATCCCTGAAGAGGAACCAGAGGAAATGGACAATGCACCCATCATGGAGAGAGAGAGAGAGAGAGAGAGAGAGAGAGAGAGAGAGAGAGAGAGAGAGAGCGCGCGCCATGGAGAGGGGACTCTGCCTGACGTCCCGCCAGTGTGAACCAAAGAAATGATGACCGCTGACAGAGGGGACTGCGCAGCAGCCGGCTCTATGAGCGATGCTTGTACTTGTCCTCTTTCCTCCTCTGCTCGACACACTGGGAGAACTGTCACCTGTGTGAGGAAGCACAGGGGGCTGTTTCTGGGGACAGGAACGGGGAGGAAGAGCACGGGGTGGGCTGGGGCCCTCCCACTCATGTCCCACAAGCCTCCAGCACTGGAAGGAATGGGGGAGATAAGGTCAGATAAGGTTGTTCTTTTAAATGGGAAGAACTGTTCAAAGTAAAGCAAAGAGGAAACCAGGGACTCTGCTGCCTGATGGGCAAGAGAGAGTCACCACAACATTACTGGGAACAGGAGATGTTTTTAAACGACTTTTTTTTTTTTTTACTCTCAACAAAATAGCAAAAGCGATGAAGAAGAACTCCAAATGCTTAGAAGTTTCCCTGCCTACCCTCACGCCAGCCTTCAGATCTCCAAAAAAAAAAAAAAAAAAGTGAACAAAACAAGCTATATGGCAAATGATTCATTTTACTAAAACTAAATGAGTTTAGATCTGTAAAGGGCATTATAGCTGACGTTCTAGATCCATGTGCCTCCAAAATGTTATTCTATCAAATCCACCAAAGAAAAATATTTTCCTTAAAGTTTTCCCCAAATGTCCCCTCTCCCTGTCTGTGTCCTCGGCTTTCTTCAGCCGTGCAGAGTTCTTGGGGTTCAGGAGCATCTATGTGGAAATGCAGGGCTATCCTCAGAGGCCCTGTCTTGCCTTGTGCTTCACACATGTGTTCGATGTGAATTTATTCCACTCTGGCGGACAGGAGATGCCCTGTCATTGAATCTCTCCATCAAGGTCAGTCTACCTGCGGGTCCCTGATGGATGGAGTGGCAGAAGGTTCATCAGCAGTCATCACTGTGGGGATTCTCTTCCTCACTCGTGTTGTACAAGTGCCCCATCATACGTCCTGGGCTAAAATATTTGGGGACAGGCCCTCTCTATATAGTCTTCATTCCTTCTATGTCATCCCTAAACTGTGCCACTCGGTGTCTAAGTCTGTAACGGGCCACACCCCATCCAGGATAATACCACAGACAGTGCTCGGGCCCCTGCCATTTGCAGAAACCCTGAAATTATGTTCTTCTCCACGCCAGAGAAATACCCAGCACCAGTGTACAGCCAGTATGTGGGAATCATCCTTCTGGGACTGGTCCTTAAGAGCTAACACTTTCTACTCTGAAGATCTCGAAGATCTGATTCAGAAGGTTGGGCCCACCAGAGCCCACGAGTCAGCCATCAGTAGAGAAAGCAAAAATGTGTGTGTCGAGCAGCAACACTGCACCCCAGCAAATTGCAAGGTGGAAATTATAACCGGTCTTTCAGATGAATAAACAGAAGCCCAGAGACATTTTTAGAGAAGTCCCCACATCCTACAGCTACTTCACCCTTTAGAGAGGGCCTGGTGAAAATGTGTCGCTAATCCTGAGAATAATTACCACTTCTTAAGCTCTCACCCTATATCAGGGATCGCACTAAGCACTTTATACCCATCAGTTCTCATAACAGCTCTGTCACCTATTTCTTTATCTCTACCGAAGATATAACGACCGCGGAAGCTCAGAGAAGAGGAGCCGTTTGCCCAAGCTTATACACATTTGGAGAATGAGGGGACCTGGATGCGAAGCTGTTATTTTAAATCCGAAGTCTGATTCCTAACCCAGCCTCTCCTCGAGTCTGTAAAACAGAGGTGCAGCCTCAGTAAGCCTGGGACACGGTGGGATAGGGAAGCAAAAAGAGAGGGAGGGGTGAGCAGTGCTGGCTGGCATTTCTGGTGCTCTCGCAGCCTCGCCACTAAGTATTTCACAGGAGTGAATCACAGAACAAAAGGGCAGAGGCCTTGTTTACTTTCTTTGACAAGCCACACACTGTAGAATGAGAGTAATTATTAGTCATCCGTGAGCCTTGTGATGCTGGGTGCTTAGTCATTGGCTAAGTATTATAGATCACAGATTCCTAAACCTCTGTGTAGAGCCTCAAGCCACCTCCCGAATCCTTAAACAACCCCCAGCATCTCAGATTTCACCCCCACCCCCAGCATCTCAGACTTCACGGGGCAGGGGTAGCTGCAGAAGTTCTCTGCAGGAGCTGTGCATGCCTCTCATTAAGAGATGGAAACCTTTTGGTCAATAGCATTAAGAAATCATTCAGCAGAACGAGCTGCAGTCCCTCTGCTGCTTCCAAGGAATTACTTTCCAGCAAGATGAGATGCTCCAAGCAGGTGTAAGTCTCCCCCAGGGCGCAGGAGTGTCATCCCATTATGCTCACCTGACATTCATGAGAGGCGCTCCACATGAGAAAGAGATCTGAGAGGAAAATGCAACCAGCATCGTGATGGGTAAAGATACCCAAAAAAAAAAAACACTGAGGTTGGTTGGCTTGAGGATGGAAGGACTGAAATGGACATGTCACTTTTCATTTGGCATGACCACTCCTGGAAATTCATCCTCTAGAAACCATTTAACTATCCTAAAATCTGGAAGCACTAAGATGCTCTTCCAAATGTCACTTATCAGTATCAAAGGCACAAAACACTTACATGTCAAGCTCTAAGCCTCTGTTTATATAAAATGGGATATGTTCAATTAGTGGATTATAATCGTTAAAGGCTTTATAACAAAAAAAAAGTTACCTTATGATATTAAGTGGAAAATAGCACCAAATTTTATGTAGAGTATAACTATGATTATGTAAACCAAACAATCTAATTTTTCGAAGGGAAGGAAAAAAGACTAAAAGGAAGTAGACCCATAATGCATAGCAGTTGCTTTGAGAAGTAACTTAAAGGTCAATTATTATTTTTTTTTTGCATTTTTCAAAATGTTTATAATGAGCACATGTTGCTCTTACAATGAAGAAAAATAATAAAAATTACTGATGGATTATTTGATCGATTATCCTTATTAACTCAGCTCTACCTACAATTAATTAATCCATATATGTAACTGAACAGAGGCAGTGAGTTTGGTGCCAGACACGCACAGAGAAGCCGGAATTCTGAGAAGATGGGTTTTTGCAGAGAGAGGTTAGATTGATCTGTCAGGCCATTGAAATGAGGAGACGAGAGATGAAGCCCACAGTAGCCTGTCTGGACAAAGACTTGGGACCAGTTTTAAGAGGTGAGGGGAAGGAGAGGTTATTTCTATTTGTGAGTTCTAACTCGGGGCTCTGACAGGGCAGTCTTGGAACTAAGCCTCCTCGGGTTTGGAGCACAGAAGGGGCAAGAGAGAACAGAGTCTGATTTATCAGCCCTACATGTCCACTGGATTGACAAATCCCTCACTTCTTAATGGGCTCTGGAAGTAACGGTAGCATCTCCATCACTTAAGCACCGTGAGTCTTGGTTCTGCTGTGTCTCGAGGTCAGTAGATGCTTCTATGGCTGTTGGTTGTGTCTGCTCAAGCCTCTGGGACCAGTCTCATCAGCTTGGTCTGACGGCCTCTTCAGGGTTACGAGGAGGCCTGCAGTTATCTCCTGAAAGACACTGAGAACTAGGAAAACTAATTACTAGGGCCTGGTTTCAGTGTCGGGGCCCAGTTTTATATACAAATGGTGACAGCATAATCCAAGTGTTTAAGAAGGGACTTCACAGGCACGGCTTGGTATTCCAAGCCTTGCTTTATCTTATCAAGCCTACCTGCCAGTCCAAACTTCTCTCTGTTATGGTCCAAGAGACCAGGATGCTCAAATCTACAGACCCTGACCTGGCCTTTCGGGCCCCCTGCTTTTGTCCTACGGTTCCCTCCTTCCCATGTCCCTTCTCTCCTTTACCTCACTGCTTTTCAGAAACCAGTCTTAAAAAGCTCTGCCAAAATGCTTCGTACATTCCTGAGTGATCCAAGGCAAATTATTTCATTTCTCAGAGTTTCAGTTTCCACATGTCTACAAAACAGAAATAATTAATAATTTCTACTTTGCTTTTTCTCATTATTTCACAAAAGTATCTACGTCAAGTGTCTGACACATAGTAGGCACACAAAAACGTATGTCTTGCCTCTGAATCCTATTCCATACTTCTAACTATCTCATGTGCCTGGCACATAGAAATTCCTTAATGCATTTTTATTGGAATAATAGATGCTGTTGATGATAATAGCAGACTCTGGCAAACAAGAATCTATGGCTGTATGATTTTAGATGACTCATCTGTATACAAAAGCACAAATTAAGAAGCTAGTCAAAAAAAAGAATATTTTTTTCTACATAGGGAAGAGCTTTATCAATGTTGATCAGTTGATCAAAGGGAGGCTTTGGAAAACTGCCTGCAGGCATCACAGGACACATTTGCACACAAAGCAAAGAACATCAGAAAACAGGACAGAAAGTTTCCTCCTCTCTCTCCACAACCCCAGGTCGGGCCCCCATCTCAAAAGGATTTGGCTGTGTTTTGAAATGGGCTTCTGCACTTCTTCAGAAATCAGCTAGATACTGATGCATCCCAGCAGCTGAATAAGCACAGTTAAGATGAAAGGCGTGTCCTGGGGGCAGTGTCCACTCCAATCCAGCAGCCCCTCACGATTGTATAACTCATCTGTATAACTCATCTCGTTTGCTGAGAACAGGAGAGTGAGCTGAGTGTCCCGTATTTGACATCGTACACGGTTAGCAGCCTCACAGATCCTTTAAGAAGGTGAGCCCCGATGCCTGGAGACTCACTGACCTTCATCTGGATCTTGGTTCATCTCAGAAAATCCACGGTTATAATAGCAACAAAGATTCTTCAGCTCGGCTCTTATAGAAAAACCAGCCTTATCCACAAACAAGCAAAGTCATCCTCCTCCCTCCATCTGCAAAAACTTGAAGCAGCTCTTTAGCATAAAGTAGTTACCCTTAAAGTAAATACGAAGTAAAATACTGCACAAGCTGTATCCTCTACTGGAAGATGGTTCTAAGGGAGGGGTACTTAGGGAGATGATAAGGTGACGAGAGACCCCGAAGTTTAAGCATTATGTTTGTAGATCAAATTTTGGTTCACTGAAAAGCACTCCGCTCGATAAATTTTCTTCCAGACCCATTAAATTATTCATTCATTCAACAGGCACTCAACAACAAACTACTTTTCATTTGCTTTTTCATTTATTCATTCATTCAATAAATATTTACTGATCACAGAACAGATACCATGCACTGTCCTGTGTGTTAGGAATATAAGCAGTGAATTTGATGAGTGATGATAATATGCTAAGAATTGCCTAAGTCACATGACAGGTGTATCTGGGAGGAGCCCGACCTGGAAGCTGTACCTTTGACCTCATACTCTACTGCCTCTCAGAGGTATAAGGTATGCAAATGTTCAGATGCAAATCTTAACCTCCAGAAGCTTAGATTTTAGGAGAGCTTAGATAGGTAAGTGCTTTAAAAGAGGTTAAGAAAAAAAAAAAAGTTTGTTATATTAAATTGAATACTAAGTCTCTTCCAACTGCTGCTTAGGCAGATGCATACATACATATATATGCATATTCATATAGATACAGATACTTACGCACGCGTGCGCACACACACGTACACACAGATTCTGATTCCAGACCGAACAGACAGCAAATTGACATTGAAGGTGGAGCCAGCCCAGCCTCCCGCACCTTTCATCCCGGAAAAAAATAAATAAAGCTGGTCGTGACCCCGTCCCAAGCACAGAACTGTCTGCAGCTGGAAGAAATGTGAGGGCGAGGGGACAGCAGGTGATTTGGAAGGGAGAATGAAGCCCGCGGCGAGCTGGCTTCCCCAAGGCTCCTAAACTGGCAGTGAATTGAACCCAGTGTTCCAAGACCTTAATTTCCAACAAGGTCTTTGGGAAAAACAGTCAGTCGCTCTCCCTCAGGCAAAATGAAAACCTTTTTTCCTTCACTCTGAGACCTAACAAAGCTCCCCACTTCTGCCTTAATCCGGATGCGGGAGGCCTGAGGCTGTACCCTAGGGGACTTTGGAAGGGAGGGGGGGCCCCCCAGCCACACTTCCTCCTGCCCCTCCCTGCCCCAGTTTATCTGCAAACCCCTGTAGGCATTCTTTAATTCAAAGCTCTCTGCATAAAAACGCCAGCCTTCCTTCTGCAGATGCAGAGGTGAGCCCTTGCCACACCAACCCGGGCCACGTGTGGCCTCCGGGTCTTAATTTGCAGCCAGAATGAATCTCTCCATCTCTTCCAGCAATGCTCTCTGCTTTAGCTATCCTCTTCTTGTTCTCTCTAGTGTTAGAGTCGCCTCATTCATTCATTCAAAAGTAGATCCTTATTGAATGTTGACTACATGTTGGGGCTGAAGATACAGAGAATGATAATAATGGCAGTAGTCGTAACAGCTGACATACATTGAACTTATTGTTCACTGTGACCAAGAATAAAGAAAAAAAAAACAAAATCTGGATCATTATCTCATTGAACCCTCACACAAACCCTATGGCGAGGGGACTATGCACAATACCATTTTTGAGGGGCAGGAGGGAATGACTTGCTGAATCCGTTTAGGATCATTTCATCTGCAAGTAAGAGGAAAAGCAACTCCATGTGGCTCAAAGGATGAGAGAAGCAAACGCGTTTGCTAATGAATACGACAGGAAAAAAATAAATAACAGAGGATGGCAGCCCAGAATTGGTGAGTCCAGAAACTCTCTACCTGGGTTGTTTCTAGCTTTTCACTCTGCCAACCCATGAGTCCTCAGATGGGGTCCCCTCAGAGCTTCAACAAGGTGACCGCAGTTTCCAGAGATCCATCCGGACCCAGGAATCCACAGGAGAAGACCGGGGACGCATCTTTCATCTGTGTCCGTGTTAGTTTCCTGGCGCTGCTGAGCTAAGTGCCACTAATGGGGTGATCACAACCACAGAAACTAGTCTCTCGCTGTCCTGGAGGTGCAAAGCCTGAAATCGAGTTGTCATTGGGGTCATACTACCCTCTCTTTGAAACGTCTAGAAAAGAATACCTTTTCACCTCTTCCCAGCTTCTGGTGGTTGCCAGCAATTTGTGGCATTCCGATCTCTGCCTCTGGGAGAGAGTATTTTCCCTGTGTGTGTCTCTCTAGTCTTATAAGGACACCGGTCATGTCAAATCTAGGGCCCACCCTGCCTAGTATGACCCCTTCTTGGTTACATCTGCAAAGATATCATTTCCCAGTAAGGTCACATTGACAGGTACAGGGGGCTTAGAATTAAATATTTCATTTTTTGAGGACAAAATTCAACCCACAGCAGTATCTTATTTTGAAAGCTGGAAAAACGGTCCCTGAAAGACCCTTCATCAACTTCTTATAGCTCATCGTTCAGAAATGCATCACGTGTCCAAGCCTAAAACAATCACTGCCTGGGGAGGAAGTAGGGACCACCATGACCAGTTTAGACCAATCAGGACCCACCCTAGAACCTGGGAAAGAAATGCAATCTCCCCCACAGCAGTATGTGGCTAGAAGATGTCTAGAGATCTACATAGCAGACTTTATAGATATCTCCTATTTTAACCGAAATCGTAATCCACTGAAGTATGTACCATCATTACCCTTGTTCTAGAGACGATAAACAGAGGCATCAAGCCCACGTTTGCACAGCTCTTGGCCATAGATGTTCATGCAATGAGCATCCACCCCCAGACTGTGAGCAACTCAAGGTTACAAACCATCAAACCCATCACCCAACACCATCTTCAGGATAGAAAAAATGTTTGGTGAATGTTAGCTACATGAAGATACTGTCTATTCTCTGCCAGAAAACCCTTTGTCAATTCTAAAGAGGAGATGCGAATTATAATTTCTACTAAGCATTCATTTCTCTTTCATCAGGTCCGCAGTCACGACTAAGAAATCCTTCTTTGCAAACCTAAATGGAACTTGGGTCCTTCCGTCAGTGGAAACTGAGGTAGATGGTGAGCTCCTTTGTGTCTCCCTTGGCTTGCCTGAGCCTCAAGCATGCCTCCTGCCTCGGAGATGGACGTCCAGTTGTTTTTCTCGTGGGGAGATATGCCGACCGTGCAACCCATCCCCCAAATCCCTTCTGAGAGCTCTGGCGAGAAAGCCATATGTTCTGTGATTCGGGAAGAGGCAGGAAAGTGTGGCAAGGACAGAACCTGGAAAGGAAGATTCAAACGCTTCTTTTGTCAAGTAAGTTGGGAGAAATAGCACTGGCCTTGGCCTCAGCCTGGGTCCTTACCTACCTGGTTCAGCAGCTAAAGAGCCTTGGCTCATGAACTCGGACAAGTCGCCTTCTTCCTTAGGGTTCAGGTTCCTCATCTAAGAAAGGAGGGTCTTAAACTAGATCACGTTCAAGTTCTCTTCAATCACGACTTCCAAGGCTTGGGAACTATGTCTTCCCAGATTTACAGGAAGCATTCCAGCTCTGCTGCTCTCTGCCTTTCTTCCTTTTTATTTGTTAATGTATGGCTCTGGCCGGTGATGATGCAAAGGAAAGTGAAAATGATGTTTCCACTGAACTCTTTGGTTTACAACTTTCACGTTTATTATCTTCATTCTTTCTTATGACATCCTGGTGAGGGTACGAATTTTCCCATTTTTAAAAATAAAAAAAAAAAATTGGAAAACGATGGAGTTTGCTCAAAGTGACCCAGCTCATAAGTGTCAAATACAGACCTGAAGTCAGGGGTTGAGCTCCCAGTTATACCCTAGAGCCTGACTCCTCAGCACACAGGACCCACCCCCCACCCCCAGCCTTACCTCTCTGCTAGGAGAACCCTAACTTAACATTTACCCCGAGGAAATGAGAGAGTATAGTTAAAATAGTTAACTTGAATTACAAACGCCTTTATTATTTTAGAATTAAATGGGAACTCACTCGTGAAGAATGTGGCATAAAGAAAAACTGTCTAAAAGCAAAGTTGTCTGAGAGACAAGGGCCTGCTTTGAAAGAGGGTGAGCTGCCCGTCAAGCACAGAAAAAATGAACACCCAACAGGGTCTACAGGAATCAGGCTCTGATAAGAAACTGCTATCCATCTCCTATGAGATGTCACTTGCACTGAGATAATTTAGAGACTTCTTTTGAGCTTGTTTGGAATTTTCTTCTATTAAAAAAATCTATATATAATCAATTAACAATTGGAATTTGAAGTTAAAAACATGATACCATTTATATCAACATCAAAATATATGAAATTCCTAAAAACAAATATAATAAAATGTGTATAAGATTTATGTGAAAAGAACTAAAGAATTCTCATAAACACATTTTAAAAATCTAAGCAAATGGAGAGATAGTGCATGTTCATGGGTAGGAAGATTCAGTATTAAGGAGTTAGTTAAGGTGTCAGCTCTTTACAAGTTGATTTAAAGATTCAACACGATCCCGAAAAAAAAAAAAAAATCCCAGCAAGTAATTTGGTGGATGTTAACAAATTGATTCTAAATTTCATGTGGAAAGCCAAAAGACCCAGAATAACCAACAAAATATTGAATAATAACAAAGTTGGAAGAGTGACACTATCCGACTTCAAGACTTAATAGAAAGCTATAGCAATAGAGTGTGATTTTAGCAAAAGAATAGACAAAATGATTAATACAACAGACAGCCCAGAAACAGAACCAAATAAATATATTCAACTAACCCTTGACAAAGGAGCAGAGTCAATTCAGAGAAGAAAAGACAGTCTTTCAACAAATGATACTGGAGTATTATTTTAAAATAAGTAACTATGGATATAGAACGTATACCTTTTTTAAAAAAAATTAACTCAAAATAGTTCATCGACCTAAATGTGAAAGGTAAAGCTATAGCAGATAACATAGGAGAATACCTAGGTGACAGGTTTGGTGATGACTTTTAAGATTCAACATCAACAGAACAATCCATGAAATAACAAATTGACAAGTTGTACTTCATTAAAATTAAAAACGTCTGCTCTGTGAAGGACACTGTAAAGAGGATAAAAAGACTAGTACACAGTGGGAGAAAATATTAACAAAATACATATCTGATAAAAGCCTTGTAGTCAAAATAAACAAAGAACACTTCAACCTCAAGAATGAGAAAATAAACTACCCGATTTAAAAATAAACAAAAGATCTAAACAGAAACCTTACCAAAAAAAAAATATAGACATATGATAAACAAGAATATATCTTTAGAGATTCACAAATTAAAATGCAAGGAGCAACCATTCAAGACATCACTACATACTTATTAGAATAGCTAAAATCTTAAATACTGACAACACTGAAAGCTGGCAAGAATTTGGAGCAACAGGAACACTCATTTATTGCTCATGGGAATTAAAAATGATACGGCTACTTTGGAAGACGGTTTGGCAATTTTTTAAAAGCTCATCATGGACTTACTATACAATCCAGCAAGCGTGCTCCTAGGTCTTTACCCAAGTAAGTTGAAAACTCATGTCTACAGAAAAAAAAAAAAACCTGCATACAAATGTTTATAGCTGCTTTATTCATATAATTGCCCGAAACTGGAAGCAACCAAGATGTCTCTAATAAGCAATAAAATAAACAAACTTTGGTACATCCATCCGGTGAAATATTATTCCTCACTACAAAGGAATAAGCTAACAATCCATGAAAAGACATGGAAGAAACTCACATGTATATTGCTAGGTAAAAGAAGCAACCAGAAAAGGCTATCCAGCGTATGATTCCAACTCTACGACTTTCTAGAAAAGGAAAAACTGTGGAGACAAAAAGACTAGCCGTTTCCAGAGTTTCAAGGGGAAAGGGATGAATAGGAGGACCCTAGGGGATTTTTGGAGTGGTGATATCATTCTATATGATGCTATAATGGTGGATACATGACAATATGCATTTGTCAAAACCCATAGCATATATAACAATAGACGGTAAGTTTGAATGTAAAGTATACACTTTAGGTAATAAAAATGTATCGATATTGGTTCTCAGTTTTAACAAATGTAACGCACTAATACAACACTGATACAAGACGTTAATTATAGAGGAGGCTGTAGGCAGGAGAGGGAGAAGATAGTTAACATGCTCTGGGGTGCTCTAGTTGAAACCACAGGCAGGCGAGTTTTGAAATCTTGACAGCTAGAAGCATGCCCCAGACATTTGAAAACTGCCAGCAATTCTTATTCTGCTTCTTCAGAGGTAAAGGCTCAGATTCTTCTATGAGAAAAGATACCACCTTTCTTTAGGGGGAAAAAGAAAAAGCTTACAGGGCATTTTAACTAGACAAAGGTAAAGAAAGATCTTCTGAATTGGAGAGACCCAAACCAACAAAAAACCGTGCGCGATGGTGAGCTGTGTTACGGGGCCAGTGGTTGAGAGGACGCCTTGGATATTCTCCCTCCAGGCCTCCGGAGGATGGAGGCCTGGACCGCGGTTGGCAGAAATCCACCTGCTCGGGGCACTGCCTCTCAGAGTGATAAACCGAGCATCGCTATGTGGAGGCCGGCAGGGGCTAAGGAGAACGCAGCAGCGCAGGACCCCTCCAATGAGGGCCTTGGGCTAAGGCCACGAGGACCAGCCACACCTAGTAAGATTCACCTGCATCATGATTCCTTTCTCGCTTCACAAGGCTTCGGTCATGTGTTAGACACTGCGCTATAGAGAATTAAAGGCCAGAGCTGGCGTGTGCTTACGGAACAGCGGTACCGAGGGAGATACAGCTCCAAGGAGAGACAGGCTTGAGAAAGGCACAGGCAACTCGAAGATACTCAAGACCCCCGGGGAAGCGGGCATCTGTGTTTGCTTAAATTGCACAGGCAATGAGGATGAGGTGGGGTCTGAAAGGGAGAGAATGCTGAGTGACAGAAGGACAGGGACGATGTCCTGGCTTCACCCCGAAATGCATAAGACTGGGGTCCTGGAGGGAGAGGGGGCTCCCCTGGCACAGGCGTGTGCGAGCGACTGTGTCACAGAGGGACCCGTTTCATAAAAAGTAAGTTCTGTCTGGAAACGTCCCTTTCCAGCCACCATGGTAGCAAAGAAATTGCCTCTTTGTGCACATTTTGAAAGCAGTTTCTGGGCCAGAAGTTCTCACACATGCACACACTCACACTCACATGCACACGCGCACACACATGCACACGCGCACACACAAATGCACGTGTGCACGCACACACAAATGCACATGTGCACGCACACGCACACACGCACACGCACACACACGCACACGCGCGCGTGCACACACACACACACACACACACACACACACACCGAGTAGGAGTCACAAAGTACGTCTGGCTCGGCCTGCAGTAATGTTTCCTTCCCAGGCTTGAACACAAAATTGTGTTTTCGCGTTTCTTGCAAGCCAAGTCCTGTGGATGTGCTTAATAAGATTCAGACTTTCATTCCTTCCATCTCAGGCACGGAAGAAAGAGCAGTCTCCCGGGGTTAGCCCTGCTGGAACTCTCAGCAGACTCGACAATGGGAAAGTTCAAACATCGGGGCCTGCAGTCTTTTTCTAAAACAAACACAACCAAAGCAAGCTTCACTGTTGCTTTCATGGCTTACAGGACTAAAATTCTCTCTCTCTCTCTCATTTTTTTTTTCTCGGTTTATTATTTTTTCCTCCCTCCTCCACAGATTCTTCAAAGACATGTGAGTCATTAAAACTCAGCTGACGGTTCTCTACATATCAGTGTGAAATGTCAGTTAGCAAATTAAGCAAAAGTTCTGGCTGGGGAGATAACTCCCGGGGCTCTGCTGCAGACGCTGCCTTTTCAGATCTGGTTTCCCCAGCCGAGGGAGGGAAGGCGGGCGAGAGGCCAGGGGCAGGGAGAGGAGGCGTTTGTCAAGGACAAAGCTTGTGGCCAAAACGAAGATGCAGGACACGGGGGCGAAGCCCAGGACATCGGTGCTCCCACAAAGGGCGTGGGCGCCGCGTGGTGGGCGGAGGGGCGGGCGTGAGATCCACAGGCAGCCATCTGGGGACCCATCTCCCTAAGGTGCTGGCCTGTGCGGTGTGTTTAACCAACGGCCACGCACACACAGCCGGCGCCCTGGGTGCCCCACTGGGAATGGGCGTCCCCCTGGGCTTCTCCTAGGGGTCTGTCTGTCCATTCCCCACACATCCCCACGCATTCCTCAGAGATGCGGTGGGCGCGCTGGCTCTGTGCCGCCCCCCAGCGGCCTGAGCTCTTAATGCAAGACCCTCTCTGCTTGAGGCTCAACGCCTCTAGCTACTCCAGCTGGGGTCCCCACCGCGCTGTCCCTAACCACTGCTGGGACGATTCTCCTTCTGCGAATGGCCTAAACAGTTTGATGGTGACTGTGGTATTTGGCCCACAGCCTCCCCTCTGTCTCTCATGACCCCGGGTGACCTCGGCATTCACAGTGGCCAGACTACACAGTCGCCAGACTCCCCAGGTGTGCGGCTCCCTCACCTCCGTCTCCCCCGGCCCCTCCCCCACGCAGCACACACTTCCATCCATCACGCAACTGACAGTGACCAGCATCTCCCATTTGCTCCGTGCTGGGACTGGTGCTGCCCATACCAAGGAAAACACGGGCCCCGCCCCCAGCCTGAGCCTAAGGAGATAGTCACCAAGAAGGACACACTGGGTCTCAGTCTCCTAGGAAGAATTTGGTGACAGGCCCTTGCTCAGCGGGAAGGCAGGACCGACAGGATAGAAAAGGGGGGTGGCAACCCATCTGGGCCACAGCAGGACCCCATCCATGGGCCCCCTCGGAGGGGTCCAACTCCAGGAGAAGACAAGGGGAGATTCGCATCAGCTACATACCCTCTCACAAGCACAGCTGAGATTTAGGTTAAGTTTTCAAAGGAAGACAAATACCTGATTATCCACCATAAGCACCGGATCTTCTTCCTCTCTGTATTTAACACTATGCTAGCTCACGGAAGGTGCTCGGTGAATGGTTGTTTTTTTAAACAGCTCATCCTGATGGATACAGTAAGCACGACGAGGGCTGGAGGAAACGCTGCAGAACAATCTACAGAGCACCACGCAGGCAGGCTGCCTTCCGACACAAGACCAAGTCCTCCTCTGGACGGGGCTCCTGAAATACTCACGGCTGGTTTTCAAGAGTCACTTGGACCAGGTGGGAGGTGACCAGCATCAGGAGGTGCATGAGCATAGGGCAGTCGGGGATAACTCTGCACCATCTGAGCTCAGAAGCAGTATGTGACACCAAGAGGAATCTGACGCGGAAGCAAATCCATCTTCCAGCTAAAGCTGCTTCCATACCTGTAGTCATGGTGGAAACCAACCAGCTTACCAGAATATGGGGCCACCAGACTCCAGAGCAGGAACTCCAAGCAGGGTCACCAGCAGAGTCCCCAGACCCACAGGAGTCTTCAAAGGTCACCAGGGAATTCACGGGACATTTCTGTTATCTTTAAAACCCTAATATGATTTAAGGCATATGGGCTAACTAAAAGTAGCCTTGTCTTTCACTGAAATTAGAACCGACTCAGTGAGCTAACGCTGGTCACGCAGATCAGAAACTGTGATTAGAGGTTATATGTGCATGTGGTTAACTTTAAATGGGGAAGTGAATCAAATATTTATTAAGTGCAGTTTGCTTGGCAAAATCTTTCAAAACATGTTGTACTTTGCAAGGAATTAATAAAAGCGGTCTCTTTGGTATAGAAAGGTAGGGAATCATTTGAGAAGAATAGGGAAAAAGCTTGTATATTTTATCAGCTCATCGCATGGGGCCAGAAGCATCTCATTCCCTGCCTGAGGACATGCTGAAAACGTGTTTTAATCCAGAGCACTTCTTCCGAGAACCACATGGCCTTGAACAGGAGGAGGCTGGTTGATAAATCAAGCGTATAGCCCTCCTTTTCTCTACCAAGCTGTCTGAGAGCGATCGAAGGATGAATGAGGGGGCTTATTCACAAAAATATTCAGCTCTATTCTTTGCTCATGGCTCTTCGCATTATTTAATAAGAGAAGACAAGCTTTAGATATTGATAAACCTGGATTTGAAACTCAGCTCTCCCACTTATTATGTACATGACTTGGGACAAATGTCTCACAGAAGAAATGCAGATGCAAAAATGCCAATAGATAGTGGCTTAGGAACCTGGGGGGTTGCTTTTCTCATGTACCAAGAAGTTAGCTACAGGAATCTTGGAATGAAGCAATTCTGTCAGGGTGACCTCAAGGGGCTGGGCCCCAATTCAGTTTCTGCTCCTATCCAAGAAGGCATGTAAGTGTTCGTCTTCTTTGTGGTGTGATCGCTGTATCCTTCCAGCCATTGCATCCACATCCCGGAAAGGAAGAAAAGAGAAGGGAGAAGGGCAGAAAGAATGCCCCAACTGCATCTATTTTTATCAGGAAAACATTAGCTAATTTGGAAGCATCTCTGAATAGATTTCTGCCTATGTATATTCCTTCTCATTTGCAGGGAGAGTCCAGAATAATAACCAATTGACAAAGAATTGACACTTAAAGAAAGTATATAAATCAAGTATGTAAGTATAAAGATTTTAAAAATAGAAATAAAGACTTTAAAATTTAAAAATAACAATTTCTATTGAAACCCATCAAATATGTAAAAATTGGTTAAAGTGCTTTAGTTATAAACATAGCTAACAACGTGTTCAAATGATCTAATGAGGAAGGAAGGAAGGAAGGAAGGAAGGAAGGAAGGAAGGAAGGAAAGAAGGAAGGAAAGAAGGAAGGAAAGAAGGAAGGAAGGAAAGAACGAAGGAAAGGAGGAGGGAGGGAAGGAAGGAAGAAAAGGAACAAAGAAGGAATAAAGGAATGAAGGGAGAATTGTAACGAGAAAATGTCATTGATTGCTTTTGCTATTTTGGAAATTGGTAAATAAAAGTAAAAGTAATCAATCATGTATCCTGTCTCTTCTGTACAAAGCATCTCTGGAGCTATTCAAAGGTTTAATGAGGAGATTCTCTTTATAGCAGTATTCCAGCTTAAAAGAAAAAGGAGAATGAAAAAATTAGAAACTCATTTTGTGAATTGTAATGAAATAATGGATTGACACAATGATCACGAATGGCTGCTATCATTACATAGGGCCCATCTATGAAAAAATATACCATCATCTAGAGATTGTGGTATTTTTGCCCAAAACTCCAACCTGAATCTATTAACCTTCAAGATCTAACTACCAATTTATAGGAACCAGAGGAGCAGAAGAACATGTTAAATGATGCCACCGGGATTCAATCAACAAAATCCAGAACACAGGAAAGGTTACAGACCAAACAAGTGGTTTTTCAACAAATAAATCACAAGGGGACAAAAGACTAGAAGAAGACAGAGAAGCAATTTTATAAGACTCGAGGCATAACCAGCAATTGCAATGTATAAAACTATACATATGAGTTGACTGCTAATAGGAAAAAAAATATTTTAAAGAATATAAAATAACTAGAGAAATATGAGCACTGACTCAATATTTTATTCTTATAAGAAATTATTTTGAGTGATGTAGATATAAAATTGCATTATCATTATGTTTCCTTAAAGAGTCCTTACCTATTAAATACATGCTGAAATGCATGTGGATTAAATTATATGATGTCTGGGATTTGCTCCAAAATAATTTCGGGGTAAGAGGGAAATGGATGGAAACATAGATGAAATATTGGCCATGAGCTGATAATTGTTGAAATTGCATCATGGGTACATAGAATCATTTATTATACGACACTTTCTTTTTTTTTATACGTTTGAAATTTTCCATAATAATTTTTTAAATACTAACCAACCTCAGAATGAATAACAGTAGACTAAAGTGCCATTGAACTTAGCCCAAAGTTAAGGAGCCAGTATAACAAAATGTATAATTTTCCTGCAAGTCCTTGTATCATCTTAACAAAGTCCTGAGTTAAAAAAAAAAAACAAACAAACATCTCTTCAGATTTTATTATAAATACCTGAACTATATGATCCTACTTTACCATGAAAGCAAAGTATGACTGCCCCCCAAATGATCAAACCAAGTAAAGAGCCCTTTGGTAGAGTACTCTGAAGTAGCAAATCTTTTTTCAGTCCCCAGTATGCTCCCAATTATATAGTCACATATATTTTCACATAATTATGAGGTTTCAAAAGAAAACATAACTTTGGAGAACTAAGATAATTTTCAAGGTATTCAAAACTAAATTTTTCTATTCAGTCAACAAATATTTGAACACTTACACACCACTGGGTATTGCTCTGGGTTTTAAAGAAATAGTGGCAGAGAGAAAAAAAAAAAAAGAGGTGTAAACTTTGCCAGATGGAACTCACAGAATGAGACCTGAGAAGACAGAGCAGACCCCAAAGATGCCCTGCAAATGACAACCTAAGTTCATATCAGCATTGTTCTCGGCAGCCAAAAGATTGAAATGGCCCAAGTGTTCATCAGTAGATGAATGAATGCGTAAACGTGTTGTAAATACGTAGAATGGGATATTGTGCAGGCATGGAACGGAAGGAAATGCTATGACAAGGATGAACCTAGAGGACACTACGCTGAGTGAAATAAGCCCATCACAAAAGGACAAATACTGTATGAGTTCACTTATATACAGTATCTGGAATAGCCAAGCACATAGAGACAGAAAACACAGTGGTTGTCAGGGACTGGGGGAGGGGGAACTGGGACTTATTATTTAACACATAGAGTCTCAGTGTTGTCCAGTGCAGAGTTCAGTGGACGGATGATGGTGGCAATGACAGCACAACAGTGTGAAGGTATTCGATGTCACTGACGTGGACACTTAAAAATACTATAGGTGGAAACTTTTGTTACGTGTATTTTACCACAATTAAAAATATTTTCATTACAACCTAGGGAACATGACACCAAGGAGAGTTATTCAGCTGTTCAAGTAGATACTATTGGCTGCCTCCAGCATTTATTTTCCCAAGAGCACCACATCTCACGCTGTTCCACAATGTCACCTCGCCCCCACTCCCATTGAGAGGTGGCATCTCTGTCCCCACTTTGCATCTGGGCAGCCACGTAACTGCTTCCGTCAGCAGACTACGTCACAAGTGACACTACTTGATTTCTGAGGTCAACTCATAAAAAGCCATACAGCTTCCGGTAATTCTCTTGGGACATTCGTTCTCTTTCTACCCTCCTGTGTGACAAGGTCCAAAGATGGGGACAGATGCTTCAAGAAATGCATCGTCAAGAACAAGGACGTGGCATGTGTTTAGGGATAATTGGTTTCTTAAGAACAATCCTATTAATAAGGGGAATTTGGGTAGCACAAATTCTAGTAAGTGTAGACGCTGTACAAGTGGATTTCAAAATTGGCTCTGAGGAAAACATAGTAAATTCCCTGCGTATGGAATCAGCTCCAGTCACCTTGACTTTTCAGAATGCATAAACCCTTTATTTGAACAATTATTAAGGAAAATTTCTCTTGACGCGCCTCTTAAAAATGTTATGAACAAATTACAACAAGCTGAATTACTAGAACCAGCTTATACTCCTATTTCCACACAGTTAGTAGAAAAATTAGTAAAAGATAAGAAATTTACTCATAATCCTGTGCCTACTATGGAAGGGCCTCCTTTTGTGGCCTACTGGATATATAAAAAACTAGTAGCTTAAGTTTGATGGAAAGGCTGGTTGGGTCAGGATCTCCTCGGTGCTTAAAAACAAAAGAACAAAAACTTAGCTTACAAAAGCAGCTTTGTAAAACTGTTTTTTAAAATGTTTTCCTCAATACTGCACCAAGGAAACTGTCAAACAGTTACGAAAAAGTTTCAGCTTAAACTTTAGCTAACAGCATAAATAAAGTAGCAACTGAAAGATTTATTCAGGCAAAAAGAAGAACAATGTCTGCCCACGAGCCAATATTTGCTGTTATGAATACCTCTATCTATCACCTTTACTTAAATCAAACTTTATCTCACATAATAGATATAAGAATTAAAAGTTCAGATTGTTCCATCAGGTAGTTCTGTTCCAATGATTGAGAAAAAAGAATGTACTAATTAATCATGAATAATATAGTCTGTAAGATTTTCCGTTTTGCTTAACTACGGAAATTTAACTCTCTGTTACCTTAACAACAAAGTATAATCAAATGCCAAAATAGAAAGTATAAAAGTTGTACTCAAATCACAATAAAACGAAACAGTGTCACACCGCCTCTGAGCTGTGTAGTCAACTGTATCCTGCGCCGACGCCTCGCACACCTCCGGGGCCCCCTGGATCCTGTCGTGGACAGACCATAGCGGAAGCCAAACCATGTAAGTGATCCAGCTCTCCTGAGACCACCAAGCTAGGAGGCCACATCTAGGCACTTTGCTTGTCAGACTTAGTTGAGTTCCTGGCCCACAGTCGGTGCCAACCTAACAGCCAGGTAAGTGGACCACCTTGGCAAGTCTCCTCCAACTCCAGTCTGGTCCCCATAGCTATCACCCTCAGGTGCAGAAACTAGGCATCTCCACTGAGCCCTGCCCCCTCCCCAAAAAAATCAACTGTTGCTGTTGATCTTATATGGCGCTAGGCTTAGGGAGTGGTTTGTTACACTCCCCCACCACTGTGTAGGTAAAGAAATGTGGACTGGCAGAGATTAATGTAACTTGTCCAGGGTCACAGAACTGGTGAGCCCAGGAGCCAGAATTCAAGCAAAAATCTTGCTGGCCCAGAATCTATGCTGTTTCTTTTAAATCTCATTGCTGTCACCTTTTTGGTCACATCCCAAAATTAAATTGCTATTTCTATTCAAAAATGTGTGCCTTATCCCAAAGCACATCTTGCCATAAAATGCTGAAACAAAGCCTCTCCACTGAGCCCTGCCCCCTCCCCAAAAAATAACTGATTGAGCAAAAAACTGATGGTTGTTGGTCTTTACAGAAGATCAAACAAACCCTCACCTCGAACACATGCATTTGGAAAGTAATCTATTCTCCTTGAAAAGAGCCACTCACCAGTAAAACAAGGAAATTGCAAATGCTTGAGAAAGTTTCTGTTTTCGTGTGTGTGTCTCTCATCCCTCTTCCCAGGCAGTGGGGAATGGATGTGAAATTAAAACAGACAACTTCCATTTTCTTTCAAGAGAGATTTATGACCACTGTCTACAGGACTTCAAGCTGTGAAGCGAACTGTAAAACAAAACGTTTTAAAATAATATGTTTAAAGCAAAGCAGTGTTATGTACAATTAATGTAAAAATGATCAGAAGTGATAGTTGCTGAGTAAAAGTAAAAAATAGAGAAATATGAGCTATAACAGTAACCGCATTTCATGAAGCATTAATCTATCAGCAAGGAGCACAAATCAAGGGAATAATCAAGTATATTAATGACTCCAGAATAACCTTCTCTTACTAATCAGACATCTTAAAGTGGTACTCCATCCGTTTGCCCCTGCCTTGGTCCAGGCTCTTAGGATTTCGCCCTTATGCAGCTGTAGCCTCTCTTAGCTGGCCATTCTACCCCCCAGCCTTTCCACCAGTGTCACACCAACATCCCATGGCATCCCACCTCGTCTTTTCCAGGCCCACCCCTCTACTGAGAATGCCCACCATCTTTATCATTGGCCAGGATAAAGCTTGCTCACACTATAAGTTTTCACTCGCATGCCAGCAACTCGGAGTTGCTTCTCCTGGTGTTTTCCAGTCAGAGACGGGGTACTTTTCCTCTGAGTTCCCACAAAACAGCAGTGTTAATGCTGTAGCAGCTCTTCAGACAACTGGTCAACCCACCTTTTCTAAGCACATACTAAGCACATTATTCTAGGTGCAGGAGATACAATAGAGAACAAGACAGATGATACTTCTGTTTGGAGAGACAAGCCTGAAACCAGTGCTTCTCCATTGGGGGTGATTCCCACCCCCCATCCCCACTCATGGAACATTTGGCAGTGTCTGGAAACTCACTTTATCATCACATCTGAGAAGACACTACTGGCATCTAGTGGGTAGAGTCTAGGGACACTACTAAACATCCCAGAACTCACAAGACAGCCCTACGGCAAAGAAAGATTGGACCAAAAATGTCAATAGTGTCCCGGGTGAGAAGGCTCGCTCTAAACAAACAAACAGGTAATTAAGATCATGTCCAGGCCTGCTAAGAGCTACGAAGAAAATAAATGGTCAAGTGCGATGGAAAGCTGGGTAGAAAGGGAGAAGGCCAGTCTAGAGGGACAGTGAGCAAAGATGGAGAAGCTGAGATTCCATCCCCGCCAGTCAGGTATGAGTCCATGGCGCATGCACTGCCCCTCTGTGTGTTATTCACACCAACACCTTCTGGACTGGCCCAGAGACACATTCCAGTCACCACCACACCTCACGCAGCCCGTCCCAATGCCTCCACCCGCGTGGGCGTCCTGTGTGCGCTCCTGCTGCTAACTGCTGTTCTCTGTCTATTTCTCATCACCCCAAGCGACAATGGGGCCATCTCCCCCTTATTCCTCGAAGTATCCAAGCATAGAGCTGCTCCGCGAGACAGATTTTCCTGAAAGCTTCAGGACCGTGGAGAGGAACCGTAGCAGGACATAGAAAAGAAAATTGCTCAGTCATCGCTGCTTCTAAAGGCCATCCATCAAGGCCTCCGAGATGTCTCTCTCCTAGGTATGAGCTTCCTGCTTTGTTGCCGGGATCTGCATTCTCCCAACAGAGCACCTCTCTCATCGCCTCCCTGCACCCTTATAACCAGATGCCAATCATTGTCCTCACCTAGCTCACTGACTCCCGCCCTCCAAGTCAATAACATTCCGAGCAAGAACCTGAAAAACCTTACTATTGTATCATGTGAGATACTTTTAGATCCCTTAGATCAATCTCTTCATCCCAAAGTAGCCCTGGGACCTTATCTTTTATAGTGAAAAGACTTATTTAATAATAAAAGCATGTATTCTTCCCCTGTCCCCTATACCTTAAGAATGCAGAAATGACTGCACCCTGATCTCGTATAGTAATTCTTCTTCATAGTACAAAAAATAAGTATTAATACATATCAGTTTCTCATATATGAGCTAAAAATCTAAGGACAAAAGGGTTGGCTAACTTGCCAAAAAGCTGTTCAGTTGAATGAACATAGAATATCCACCTACCTGGAGCAAAGCTCAGGTAAATGGCTCACCAGATCAGAACCCGGGTCTGATACCTCAGCACGACTCCAGCTGTGTGTGCCTGGAAATGCCTAGGGGTCACTTCCAACTCAGCAAAGTGCTCTCAGAATTGAGAGGAAACTGCTGTGCCAGGTAAATGTCTTGTTCTGATCTTAATATGTTCATTCAAATGACAGACTCCCACCTTATTCTCCCCCGCCAAGCTTTATCCTTGATTGAACCTCCTCTGAACTGACCTACTGCACACTATATTCACCAGAGTTCTCAGAAGTCAGCAACAAAAACAGACAATGACCAGTTTAGACAGAAAAGGGAAATATAAAAGGAATATCAACAGCTGGCAGAATTTTAGGAAGTGCTAGTGAATCGAGCTTAGAGCTACATAGCCAAAGCAATACCTCAAAAAGTCAACTCTTAAGGAAACCTGGATTACTTGACCAAAGAAGGTACAGAGTGGAACTAGCAGAGTAGGAGACATTACCAGAAGCCTGAGAGCCAGTTGTGACAGTCCAAGCAAGAGATGCCAGGGGTTGGAACTACAGTAGGTGTTATTGAGATGAGGAACAGTTAGAACACCTGCGTATTGGGAGTACCTGCAGACTACTCAGATGGGGGTGAGGAGCAATGCATTCTAAGACCCTCCCTTGTTGCTATTTGGGTAAGAGCAATAGATAATGCAACTGGAGACGTCGGAGTGGGGATGGACGGCAGATGGAGGGGGTGAGAGCATCTTGGACACGCTGAGGTAGAGAGAACTGTGATACATACATTGTGGTGAGTATGTCCATTAGGCAGATGGACTGAAGCTGTCGGAGGGAGATGTGGAGAAGGACACACACAATGGACAACGTGCAACTGCCCAAGGAGAGATAAAATGGGCCGATGCCAGAACTGGGGTGGCCAACTCATCCCAGTTTGCTTGGGACTTTCCAGGGTTTAAGACTAAAAGTTCCATGTCATAGAAAATTCCTCAGTCCCAGACAAGTTAAAATCCACTATGTAGAAAAATAAATAAATAACACAGAGAAAGATGACGTGTCATCTCACCCATTGATTGCAAAACCATGTCTATTACCCAGACTCCTTCATGCTCAGACACTTCCTTCACTCTGTCAAACAAAGACTAAACGACATGAAACGAATAGGAGACCCAAGCAGTAGGGTTCAAATCCTATAGTCATGGCTCACTAGATACATGACTTCAGGTCAATGTTAGTCTCTCTGAGCCTTAGCGCCCTTACCTAAAGGACCAAGGGAACATATTCATGTTCCCTAATCCCAGGGGGAAAAAAAGCAAAGTAATTAAATCAAAACAGAGAGATAGCGAAAGATAGCGCTTCTGCCAGCAAGTTGACGAGAGGATAAGAAGCATGGACGAATGGACCTGTCGCCTGACCTTAGAATCCAACCCCAAGAATGCTGGGTGTCTCCCGGCCCAGCCTTCATGCAGGTTTGAAAGGCTTAACCCTCCATAAAGTGTCCTCACCACTCTCTCGAAAAATATGGTCCCAGTACTAAAACCGTCAGAGTGAAATATGTTCCCCCCAGAAAACGCTAGTGGATTTATCGCAACTGGGCCATTCATCTGTTAAAAAGCAGAATGGCATTTATTGCCAATCGCTTCCTTTATAGGAGAAAAGAAACAGGGAGCCTAATAAACTTGGTTAATTTTTTTCTTTTACGACTCCAGCAACTGCACGAAATAGTCCATCTGCTTTTCTTACGCAGCTTGGAGAAGGCTCAGACCTTCGGAAGTGTTTCAAGGAAGATTCCAGCAGAACCATGTGCTGCCGCCTCGGGAGGAGACACTGGGGGGAAAGAGGTTCTGAGAATTGACCCCAGAAAACATCTCTGCTGGGACGTCACGGGATCACTGATCTGTTTACAACATCAAAGATGTAACTTTAAAAAAAAATCCACCAGTCAACGGGCAATTTATCTGTAGTGATTTGGCTGTAATGCTTTTGAAATACACTGAGTTTTTAAGGCATATGGAAAAGCAAGGTAGATTTTTGAAGGGAAGAGCTATGGAGCTAGACTCAGGTCTCAGCCCCGACACTGGTTAACATCCAGGGACATCCAGAAAGCCTACCGAGAGTGCTCACCCCAGCAGCCCAAGACACTAACATAGCCGCCCTGAGGCTCCTGCTAATTTCATTCATTTCCGATGTGAAGGGTTTGAGACAGTCAGCTTTCTCTGGAGCCCAACTTTGCACAAACAACATCGGAAGCTGGTTTCTCGATCCCAGCTCTACCATATCTGTCCAAAAGAACTTCCTGAAACGATGGGAATATTCTCATATGCACTGTCCAATATGGTAGCCTCTAGCTATAGGTGGCTAATAAGCCCTTGAAATGTGAGTGGGGTGACTGAGGAACTGAATTTTTCCATTTATTTAATTTTAATTGATATAAATATAAACCTGAATAGCCACAGTTCAGATCTAGCCTGTTCAGCCTCGGTTCCTCCTTCACCTGTAACGTGACATCTGTAGAATACATTCTAAGCAACGTTGCCTGGAGGATCGCATGTTACAATGCATGGAAAGCCCCAAGCCCTGTACCCAGCATGACCAAGGCTTGGTAAAATGATAAAATGGGACCCCTCGGGGATCTGTCTTCATTTGGTCCTAGAATCAGTGCTGCCAGGCTTGCTATTAATTGGGGGTGTCGGGCAGCATAAAGATTCTGACCAGCAGTTGTCCTACAGCCACAGGAAAGCAATCCATATTTTAGTTAATTTTCCATTGGTGGCCAAGAATGTTCTGCATGAGGAAATCTATTAACTGCTTCATGGGAGTGAATATTTACGGGAAGTTAGAAAATGCTGACTTTAGCCTAGGAAAAATGCCCCTCTGCAGAGATTCACGGCCAATTAATGCGCTGGAATTTCACGGAGGGGGTTCACAGATAAAGATTACTAACTACACAAGTGCATTTTAAACACACTCTCACACAGTGGAGGTTCTATTCAAGATGGGATGCTGGGTTTTCAACAAGGAGAGGAGGGCTTTCACTGCAGTCCTGGATGAAGGCAAAATGGTGACACTTCAAGGTCGTCGGTCACAGGGCAGGATTTCACAAAGGCTCAGACTCTCAACCTCAGAAGAACCTTGGGGATCATCTCATCTCAACCCTTCCTGAATGCTTAACCCCTGCCAACACCTCAGCTTCAGCCTGAACAGCTCCCGTTATGAGGGTCTCCCTAGGTCCCAAGGCAGTTGTCGCATGGTTGGACATACAATATTGTTACAAAGAGCTTCCTATGATGAACACAGACCCAGAGAAGGAACATCATGCCCTACAAGAGTCTTGAACTCTGTCGTTTTCAATTCTGTGGGCCTCAGAATCTTCAGACATAAAGGGGGATAGTAAAATGGTAGTGGAGGGTTGTTGGGTACACTAAGCTTGTTAGAGAGGCAATGGACCACGTCCCATCCCATTTCTTCCCACTGACTCTGCTTCTTCGGCTCTAGAGGTAAGCGCCTGCCCTCACAGTAGTAATACTAGAAGTAGCTGCACAACTGTTGTCATCACATGATTCTTACTAACGTTCCTAATTCTTCCTCCAGCCTTGAAAATACATGGATATGTGTGCCATCTCCCTTCCCCAGACTCAGCCACCTTGTCACTTTTGACTTATTTCTTCTGTTAGAGTTTCAAGTGCCCCATGGTCTTAATAATGGATTGACGGGACCATGGCTGGCTGACACCCAGAACTGAGTGATACCTAGAACTTGTGCAATACTCCAGCCTCACTTTCCATGACAACGAAGATGATGGTGTTGGCGGTGGTGACAGTCATGGTCATATTTTCAGTAATGTGGTAAATACTGATTTTTGAGGATAGCCATGAGTCAGGTGACTATGTTAAGTACTTAGCATAGATAATTGCACTTAATTTTCACAATAATAATATGAGGTATGTGTTGTTATTATTATCCATAGATAAGAAAACAGAGTAAGACAAGTAACTTCCCCAAGAATATATTAAGTGAAGCTGGAAATTAACCCGGATAAGCCAGATTAATTCAAAGCTTTGTGCTCCTTCCCACTGCATACTAGATGTATTCAGAGTACAGGAGGGAGTCCCATCTTGAAGATAGAGAGTCTGGCAAGAGATTATTATGTACTAACAGTCTCAGTGAGAGGTCAAGGGACTTTGATCTGAACAAGGAGAAAGAGAGAGTAGATGAATGAAAATACTGTTGGAACACAGATTCACAGAACTTAGGGCTGGATTGGATGGAGATGGTGCGATCTCTCTCTAAGGGAGAGAATGGGGGAAGGAAAGCAAGGCTGGAGTCCATTGAGAGTAACAGAAAGCTTTGCAAATTTGCAAAATGCTAGAAAAGAAAGTCATTGGACCAAAAAAAACCTCAAATTCTTCTAAAAAGAAAAAGTGCAGGATTAAATGTATTCTTCCCATATAATCCAGCAGTCCAGCTCCTTAATGTTACGAGAAAGGGCTGACAACTTGTGCCCACACAAAAACCAGCCATGAAGGTTTACAGCAGCGTTATCCATAATGGCTTGGAAGTGACCAAGACGTCCTTTAGTAGCTGAATGGACAAACTGTGGTACATTTAGACAATAGATTATTATTCAGAAATAAAAAGAAGTGAGCTATCAAGCCCTGAAAAAGAAGAACCTTAAGTGTGTATTACTAACTGAACCTTAGATGCCAGTTCTTGAAAAGATTACACACCGTATGATTCCAACTAGATGATATTCTAGAAAAAGCAAAACTATAGAGACAGAAAATTCAGTGGTTGCTGAGCAGCGGGATGAGTGGGGGGAGATGAATGGGCAGAGCATAAAGAATGTTTAGGGCTGTGAAAATACTCTGCATGATAGTATAATGATAAATGTATGTCATTATGGATTCATCCAATCCCCCCACCCCCACAGAATGTATGCCATCAAAAGTGAACCTTAAGGTAAACGATGGACTTTGGGTGATCATGATGTGTCAATATAGGTTTATCTTCAATAAATAAAATTAATAAATAAAAATAAATAAAATCATTTTAAAGCACCATTGTCGGGGTGATGCTGGTAACAGGGCAGGCCATGCACGTGCGGGGGCAGGGGGTAGATGGGAAATCTCCGTACCTTCCTCTCAATTTTACCGTAAACCTAAAACTGCTCAAAAAAAAAAAAAGAAGAAATCATCTCTAAAAATTACAGTAAAAAAAAAGACCATCACCTTCATTAAAAATAAAGTTTTTCACCTGATAGCTTTTCCTCTACCCTTTACACAGATAAAGATGCAGCCTCTTCCAGGGTGCAGGAACCTCCTTTTTTGACCCCGGAATCCCATCCCATCCTCTACTCAGTTCCACTTCAGACCTCAGTGTCCATTTTGGATTCACTGAAACCATGGTACATATCAGAGTTCCAAATTCCCTAACTGGCCGCAAGCAGCTGGAAGGTCCTGAGCACCTACTACGAGCAAGGCACCACCCTAGCGCTTTATGTTAATTAACCAAAATTTACTCCCTGCCCAACCCTGTGAGATGGGCAGGTGCTGGTATCCTCTCCATTTCACAGATCAGGAAACAGACCCAGCAACGCACCAAGCAGTAAATAGCTAAGCCAGAATCTGAACACGAGCTGACACCAGAGCCTGGGATTAAAAGAATCAGTAGATTTGTAGTTCGGGCTGTCAAGTCCTTATTGAGCCCCAGACATGTGTCCTTCAGTGTGGGAGGGGCCACCTTTTCTGCTTTAAGTAGACAAAGCATCATAGAAAATCAGAGTCCAGGTCAGCTAATCCAGGTCCCAGATCGGATAGGTAAATCAGTGCCGAAGAAAGGACGGTGACTTGTCTAAGGTCACTTCTTCATGACAAAGCCTGGATTCAAACCTCTCTCATTTTCCTCTCTCATTTTCCTGCTATTTCAATGACACAGTGCAGTACATAAAAAGACTTTGAAAAAAAAAATCTACTCCACAAGGTTATGATGTATTTATTACTCTTAACATCATTCATCTCCCACTGGGCAAAATGTTTTTCACACAATAGGTGGCCGACAGAAATGTTTAGGTGATAAAAAGTGGGCCTGGGAATATAATTTAAAATTCAAGGTCTTAGGTAAGAAAGGCCTTTTTGAAAATATCTATGAAAGGCATTTTTGCAGGGCCAAATTCCATTAGTCCCTCAAATCATTAATCATATTTTGCACTTCACGTCAACCTAATGCCTTTGCCTCTAAACTTCTAATGAATTGAAAACAGGTGGCTGGCTTCCTGAACTGTCCTTCAGGAGTGAAGCACTTGGGAAAGAACTGCAATGGACTAGCAATTCAGGTCCAGGCTCATGAGGACCAGGACTGCTTATGGGACTGCACTGTAGAAAAGGCTGATGCATCACAGGCGTTCATGGCTCAGACTGAAGAAGCCAGTTAGAGAAACAAGGTGACTACTCTATAGAGCAGAAAACTAAGGTTGCCTCAGGACTGTGTGTGCAGAGGGGCTGAACTAAGAATTCACGAAAGTGGAAGCCAGACTCGCATCTTACAACCCCAAAATTCTAGACCATTCATCAAATGTCTTTATCCTAAAGATCTAATTTTATTATGGAGAGGAAATAATCAATAACTAATTGAAACTCACAACTATTGAGCAGCTGCCCTTGGTCCAGAAACTAGATTGGGTGTCTTGAGATTTTGTAGGAAGAGTTGGACATGATTTCAGCCCTTAGAATGTCTATATCACTAATTAGCATTCAAAATGTTTTGAGAAAATCACTAAGGATTCTTGCAATTCTTGAATAATTCTGATTGATCCTAAAGCCAAACAGCAGAGTGGCCAAGAGCACAGACCCACGAGCCAGACTTTTTGGGTTCGAATCCTGTCTCTGACACTCTCTAACTATAACACTTACTACCTTGACCTTGAGCAAGTTACTAAATCTTTCCGAGCCTCGGATCCCCACCCTGCCACCTATAAAATGAGATGGTATTAGTACCCACCTCATAAGATTGTTGTAAAAATTAAATGAATTCTCCTCCGTTAAATCTTATGTCCGTGGCTGGGCACACAGTAAGCACTCTGTGAGTATTCATTCTGTCTGTATACATTGGAAAACTAAGTCTAGCAAAGTGTCAATGTCCCTGGAGAGAGTGCGGGCAGGCAACCGTGACCTTGTAAGAGTCAGAAGCTGAAGGCGTGCTGCTGTGATGACATGCCACATGTGACGCTTCTTCCTCGACCCCTTCAGGAATGCAAAAGCATCCTCGAGCTACCCTGCCAGCACTGGTAATGGGCAACTCTACTCAAGCCTGGTGTAGGTAGTTGTTTGCCTGTAATAATCTGTTTTCAATCTTGTGTGTAAATGAATACTGAGGTTAGTCAGTGGGTGCATATTAATCTAAAATAAATGAATACATTTGAATTAATCAGATCTTTAGTCTATGTAAATTGATGATTTATAATGATATTAGCACAAATTACAATGATAAATCATTTTAAAATTAGATCAGTGCTCCTTAAGGCTACAAGGGCTGTGGAGGTTGGAACATAACTTGAGACAACTTTAAAATGTAGATTGGTCTGGGGTAGCTTGGAGGCAGAAGCAAGGGGCAGGGAGACCAGAGAGCAATGCTGAACCAGATCCTACGAAGGGAAGATGATAACAGACGTGCAAGGTCACAAAAATAAGAAAAGAGCAGGAGAAGATCAAGAAAACAGACACATTCTGCTTTTCTCAGCTGATTTTCTGGTTTGAGACTTAGATTCAATTCAAGGCAACAAGAAGGAGTTAAGTCGAAGCTTGATGAAGAGGAAAGGTTTCAGCTGGTTCCTCCACTTTCTGGTTGGTGATCTTGGGCAAGTTAACTTTACTGAGGCTGGTGATTTCATCTGGAGAATGGGTTTATCATCCCAGCTTTAATATACTGTAATGAGAATTAAGTGGTATTGGATGTCAAGTGAAAACCCCACTTCATAAAGAATAGGGTAGTAAGCCCACCTGGGTACAAATCCTGACATGGCACTTGCTACCTATGAGACTTTGGGAAACTTACATAGCCTTTCTGAGCCTTGGTTTTTCTCAGTTATAGAATGGAGATAATATTAGGACCAATCTCTTAGGATTGATGTGAACTTAAATGTAAATATGCAGGTCCTGTACCTAAGGATACTTGGCAAATGTTAACTATTAGTATAAATGATTGTTATTGATGTTACCGTGATTCCTGGGTTATGACATTGTGAAATTTGCTTAAGAAGAGAGAAAGGTGAGACAGGAGGAACTACGATGGGCATACGAATGAAAGAGAGAATATGTGGCCAGAGAATCAGGAAAAGGAATAAGCAAATAACTGTGAGAGGAGGCAAGTATACGACACCCGGACCCCAATTCCTTCCCCTCATACAAGGAAGACTCTGCTAACCACATACAGCATCTTCCCTGCTAACCCTACACTTAGCCTGATCATCTTTTTTCATATGTACAAAGTTTGAGATTACAGAGGAGATTACCTAAAGGTCAGAAACTGAGCATGACTTTGTCAGATAAAGAAGGGTTAAGGACTGCTCTGGGCTTTCTGTCCTGAGACAACCCCCATCTGAGAAATGATTATGATTATGTGATGAGCCCGAAGGTTAGGTAAGCAAGTTTTCCCTAGTGTCCAAGGCTGTAACCATTACCAGTAACTATTTGGAAATAAAAGTATCAATGCCCTGGAATCAAATCAGAATTTTTGGACCACCTGGCTGATGAAATTATTTGGGCACCTTAAGAAGGAAATCCCAAGATAGTTGTAGAGTGCTGCCCCATAACTATCACGAGTGAGAGAGAAGAACAGATAAAGGAGTAACTGGTAAGAAATCATCATTAACTAGAAGTTTGTGACAAGGAAATCCACGTGCAGGTGTTACAGAAGGAGGTACTGGGCTTGGGATAGCACAAGGTAATCACTTTTTATGGACTGAATGTTTGTGTCTCCCTAAGATTCATAATTTGAAGTCCTAACCTGCAATATGATGGCATTTGGAGAGAGGATCTTTGGGAGACAGTCAGGTTTAGATGAGGTCATGAGGGTGGGACCCTCATGCTGAGGTTAGAGCCCTTTATAAGAAGGGGAAGTTATAACTGTCTTTGTGAAAAATAGAGTGCTCATCCCACCATGTGGGGATGCAGCAAGAATGTGGACATCCACAAGCCAGGAAAAGAGCTCTCACCGGAAACTGAATCAGCCAGCACCTTGATCTTGAACTGCCCAGCCCAAAACTGGGAGAAATATACATCTGTTGTTGAAGCCACCTAGTCTATGGTATTTTGTTATAGCAGCCAGCACAGACCAATACACCTTTATTCTAGGATTAGCACTTGCCACAGTTGGGAAAGAAATTTAAGAATATCATACATCGTCTTTAAATTAGAATCATTCTCTTATGTGTGTAAGTATACCTCCATGCAGACACTCACATAATTGTGTATGTACCTACATACACACACATACTCATTTATAAAACATGCAAACAAATATGACTGTAAGTTGAAAATCACATTTACTACTTATTCATCCTCCCTAAAAATCTTAACTTTCTGAATTACCTGACAACTTATGATAAACAAAAAATAGCATGTTTTCTCTAGCCAAAAATAAAAACTGTTTATCAGGTGGTTATTTGATAGCCAGCCCATTTACTATCAAATTGTTTCTCATCACCGCCTAGTACATAATCACTATCACTTTTGGACATTGATCCTAAATCAACCGATTGTCACTAAACTATTTTTAAGGGTATCAAAATCACATAATTGAAGGGCTACCAGAATTTTCAAAGACACACTGCAATTGTGTTCCAAGATACCCTCCATAGAGAAACACTCCTATCTAGATCCTAAGAGGCATGCATAAGGATGCTTATCATCATTTGAAACAATAACTAAATTTAGGAAGCAATCAACATGTCCATCAACAGGGAAATGAATAGAATAGGCAGTATCGCTTTGTTTTGTTTTTAATAAAGGAACTCTATAAACATTAGATCTCCAAAAAGTATTGTTGGTTGAACAAAAACAAACAAAAAACAAAAACCTTCAGATAAATACACAAATATAATGTTTTTTTCATGTCAAATAAAACCCAAACACAAAATAACACTTTGTATTGTTTATAGAGACAAATATGAACGTAAACACATTAAAAAATAAAGGACTGGGTAAACTTCATAATGAAGTAAACAAAGGGGTTTACTTAGAGTAGAATGAACATTAGGTTGAGAAAAAGGATGGACAAAGAGCTTTCAACATCTATAAATTTTCAGAATATGTACCGGCTTACCTCAGAGGTATTTTGGATTTGGTTCTAAGACAGAAGAGGGATGGGGCTCAGCTCCTCTCGCAAGCCAAGATGAGTAAACCCCACACCCGCACGCATGCGCGCACACGCTAACTTGACCTATATAACCTTCCCTGAGTGGTGGTAGTGAGCAGCTCCGCCATCTTAAGCCTACCTAGCATGCTGGGGGTGACCCAGCTGAAGTCAAGCCCTCCCTCACTCTGCCCTGATCAGCTCCCTTCCTAGAGCCAGCTGGAAATTCTTTCTCCTGTGCTGTCACCCAATCAACCTTGTCTGAGCTTTTGGCTTGGCCTCTCATCAGCTTCTGTTGCATCGCGAGCCTAACAGCTCAAGGTCAGAAACAGTTCCAGACGACCTCAACAAAGTGAATATAGCAATGAAGTGAGCCACACAAATTGTTTGGTTTCCCAGTGCATGTAAAAGTTATGTTTATACTGTACTGCCATCTATTAAGTGTGCAATAGCAGTATGTCTAAAAAAAAACAAAAAAACAAAAAACAAAAAAAAAACCAGTGTACATACCTTAATTTAAAAACACTGCATCAATAAAAATTGCTAACTATCATCAGAGCCTTCAGCAAGTTATAATATTGTTGCTGGTGTAGGGTCTTGCCTTGGTGTTGATGAGAACAGTATCTGCAAAGCACAATAAAGCTAAGCTTGATAAAACAAGGTCTGCCTGTATATAATCATTATTATATTAAAATGTTAACTTAAAAAGAAAAGCATGTGAGGTCGCCTAGGCCATTTGCGATATTTCAGTACAATTCTGATGCTAAATGCCTGGACAAAGCATCAGACTCCACAGTTTAAAGGCACAGTGTCCAGCAAGATGGCCTTCAATTCAGACAACAACCACAAATTTCAGGGGCCACAGGCCACCTGTATTTCCAACCAATTAGCTACAAATCCAGGGGTTCCCATAATACCCTTCAGGTTGATGATTTGCTAGAACAACTCGCGAAACTCAGGAACATGCCATCCTTAGGCTTATAGAGTTATTACAAAGGAAACAAATCAGGAGCAAATGAATGAAGAGACACAGGGCAGAGGCTGGGAGGGTCCTGACACACAGTTGCCCTCCCGTCTCCCTGTGGAACCAGGATGTGTCACCCTCTGCCACTCAGATGTTTTCACCAACCGGGAGGTTCCACTGAGCTTCAATGTTCAGAGATTTTATTGGAGATTTATTACATAGGCATGATTGATTGAATCATTGATAGATTCAATGATTGATTGGCCACATATGTGAACTTAACCTCCAGCACCCCCTTTCCTCCCCAGAGGTAAAGAGATCCAGTTCAGAGCTGCACCCCTCTATAATGGTGTGGTTTGTCTGTCTGACAGGACCAGCCCTCAACCCAAGTCACCTCATTAGCTTAAATTCAAGTAGAGTCTGAGGTGCTCATGAATAACCAAGACACTCCCATTAGTAAGGAGAGTGCAAGGATGTAGAGTCTCTTCCCAGAAACTAGGATAAAAGGTCCATCACATTCTTTATTCTACAATGCCAGTCTTCTGGGGACAAGCAGAACCACATCACATTCTTTTCAGACTGGCGGACCTATAAAGTGAGGAGGTATAGCTTACAAAATTTGGGCTCATATATTACAAAAGGAAATTATACATTGACATGGCTACAGAAGAGCTGCTCTGTATTGCCTGCATATGTATCAGAAGACGGATGTTGCTCTCATAACTACAAATGTTCTCTCTCTTGTCATTACTCATTGTTGTAATTATGCTTTGATTAAATGTAAATTGATTCTATAATCTTTTTTTTGGGTAATCTAATCTAATGCAAAAAAAAAAATGCTGTTTTATATCTGCCCTGTTTCCCCCTGTAGCAATGCTAAAATACCATAGTAGAGTGAAGAATTCTAGTTATCAAGTCTGACTCACCTGGATCCAGATCCCAATTCTGTATCAAACTGTGTGACTCGACTCTGTTCCATATGAATCTTACCTCCCTGGGATGGACACGTTCTCCTTGTGATGGTCGAGAGACAAGAGATTTCCACCCCATCCTATTGGTCCCTGCAAGTCACATGGCTAAATCTAGACTCAGAATGACGGCACTAAAAGGTCACATGGAAAAGGGTGTCAACACAGGAAGGGAGAAGCATAGGGTCATTCTGGAATCTATCGCAATAGCCAGTACTTTCTGAGGATGTATAATACACTAGGATATTTGCTAAGTGGTTTACATGCATTCATATACAGCAGCATTACTAGGATTATGCAGATCAAGAAACCTGGGCTTATATAGCTTAAGTAACCTGTTGAAGATCACACAGCTACTGAGAGGCAGAATTTGATATTTAGCTCAAAACTGTCTGACTCCAAATTCTAATTTCTTACCCCCAAATTATGTAGCTTTTATTAATTCCCTATCCATTAATGAAGCTAAAGAGGGAGGCAGAAACCACAATCTCATGGCACTGGGGGCTGTGTTGTAATCCAACTTTCCTTTGGGTGAGATGTCATATTTCCCTCATTACTTGGTCCTATTTATCCAGACTGCCTGGTTTTGAATTTCATTTCTACAACTCAATAAATGTGGTTAGCTTGGATGAGTTCCTTGACTATTTTGTCTCACTCTCCTCATCTTTAAAAGAAAATGTAATGAAAGTATCTACCTTAGAGATGGCTTATATAAATTAAATATGGAGTAATCAATACTTATTTATAACAAGGTTATCTAACATTTATATAGGACTTACTATGTGCTGAGCATTATTCAACATGATTAGTTTAAGCAACTTTCTTCAGGTCAGAGAGCTAATAAATGGCAGAAGTGGAATACCAACTGGGTAATTTGCTTCTTGATATCTACTTCAACCCAAGAATAGTCTGATTGCCGATAACAGCAATGGTTTTGCTGTTGTGGTTGATGTATTATTTCAGAAAAAGTACTCAGGGATTACACCCCCAGCACTGTTCTATCACTGGGCTCATTAACCCCCAACAACCTGATGGCTCTAACAGAACCAGAGAAGGGACCTGAAGGACCCCCCCCTTTCCTACAGAAGAAAACTAAAACACCAGGGCTCCCACCCAGGCTGGTTCTCTCACTGCAGATTAAAAACAAATAACTCTCAAGAGACCCACTTGCGAGGCCCTACACTTGAACTTCTGGCAGGGAAGCTGGAGACACTTAAAACTCAAAAGTCACATGTCTGAAGTGTTTGCTGCTTCTATGGTGACTGATTGAAATGGTTCCAAATAAATAAAAATAAGCCGGAGATGAAAGTGTCTTCAGCTTCCGGGACTGAGATGTCGAGTGTGAGCAACAAACACACACACACACACACACACACACACACACACACACACACACAATTCACCTAGGATTGACTGATGGCTCAGACTCTTGTCTTTCCCAAGGGCAAGCCCTGTCCTGTCTGATGATTTTTTCAAATGAGACTGTGAATCAGAAGAGTACAGCTTCAGTTTTGTCTCATCATTAGAACTATATAATACAGCTTGGAACACAGAAGTACACCCAAGGTCATAATGTTGTATGCAGTAGAAAACATTGCTGCATACCCAAGGTCATCTTGCTATATGGAGTGGAAAAACATCTTGTGTTTTTCTGTCTCTCTTGCCTCTGCCCTTGTGGCGATAATAGTTTGGAAAGAGCTTGCTCAGTAAGTGTGATCACCCTTACCCATCTGTGAACCAGAGTCCCCCCTGAATCTTCCCATCATCTCTCTCCTGCCACTAAAAAGGAAAGGGTAAGTATCACAGTAAGATGACAAGAGAACTTAATACATTTGTAAGAAGTCATGAGTTTATTCTCTAAGCAAAGGAAGATCCCAGAACACTTTGATCTACTGGTGACTCTTGTCAACTGGTATTTTTAAAATATTAAGTGATAATGTAGGATAAGAATTACAGAGGAAGAGTCTAGACTTAGAAACATGAGTTAAGAAGTAGTAGAAAAGACAATTCTGTGTTTGCCTCTTCCTATACATACAAAAATATATATATATAAATTTCCCAGTCCGCCCTGCAGTTACGTTAAAACCAGAAAACTGACTCTGACCCATAGAAGATGGGCAAAAGTGAGGTGACTCATTTTCAGCCGTTCCACTATTAGCAATCTATCCTAAAGAACTACTTGAACAACTGAATGAAATCACATTACAAAAATGTTCCTGCAATACTGTTCATAATCGTGAAATCTTAGGAAGATACCAGGAGTCCCACAGGCACTAAATAATTAATTGGTACATCCAAAACCTGGAATTGCATATAGCTTTCAAAATGAATAAAATTGCTCCAGTTTTTATGAGTTGCTTATGTCATACTAACCGTCCTGTTAAGAACAACCTAAAAACTGGATTGAATACATTTTTAAAAGACATTTTTTGAAAGCATCAGAGAGGCAGATAACAATTGAGGTCAGATTTTCAAAGAGAAAGAAAAGGTACTAAGAGGAGCCTTACTCTGATGCCACTTTTTTCCTAGGGAGTACAGAGGATAAATAGAAAGTAAACGTGTTTTCAACAGTGTCACTGAAAGAGAAAGACAAAAATTGGAATTAAGGGTGATTAAGGCAACCGGGACTGGAGCGGCCCAGACCACAGAGAAAAGAGCACCACAGAAAGGTGAACCCAAAATCACTCACGATTAATTAGATCAATTCCCATACTTCTGATATCAACTAATAGAAGAAAAGTAGATCTTCTCTCTAGGAAAGTAATGTCACCCAGAGCATGCAAATTCCCCCAAAACACTCCCCGATTCCTAAACTGTTCATTCCTGGAGCTACGTAATAAAAAATCAAGCAGAAAACAGCTGCTAAGAAGTTAAAAATCTAAGCAGAGATTTGGGGAGTTTTACGGTGGTGGGGAGAGAGAAATTGGAGTCTCGAGTCCATCATAGAAGAGGCCCTGGTAGAAATCCCAGGCTTCCAGTTGAGAACATTACAAGGCTATGCCCAAGAAGTAAGGAAACACATAGAAAGATAAGCCCTAATGAAGCCAGAAAACCACAATTAATTAGATCAATTCCCATACTTCTGATATCAACTAACAGAAGAAAAGGGAATCTTCCCCAGAGCATGTAAAATGTTCCTTGCACAATGTTGGGCATTTAATACAAAATTAAAAGTCATGCCAGGACAAAAAAAAACAAATGATAAAAAGACATAAGAAACAAAAATATAGACAATAAATTCTTGCCCAAAGGTAATCACACAACTGAATTTTTAGAGAGACTTTAAAGAAACTATGATTAACAAATTCAATAAAATAGGATGAGATAAGGAATTTTACCATTTGTAAACTGATATCTATAAAAATAGCCAAGTAGAAATTCTAAAAAAACTATAATAACTGAAATTAGAACACAAAGGTAGATTAAAGATAACAGAAAAGAGAATTAATGAACTGAAATACAATACTAAAAAATATCTATATTGACACATAGAGTGCAAAGATGAATATCGAGGAAAAAAGTGGAAAAGATGTATGGAATACAGAAGGAATATCTAACATATGTGTAAGAAGAGAAGAGAAAAGAAGAAAATTGATCAGAAAAATATTTATGTACAGAATGGATGAGAATTTTCCAAAACTGGTAAAATGAAACAACCCACAGATTTAAGAATATCTGAGAATACAAATAACATGAATACAAAGAAAAAAATCACAAAAGAAATGTCATAGAAAAATAGTTGAACAACACTGACTACATAAAAATCTTAAAAGCAGAAAAAGAAAAAAAAAACATCTCTTCTGACTCCTTAGGAGGAATTAGAGAAGCCAAAGACAATATAATGAATTCTGAAGTGATGAACAAAAACAATTTACCAATTAAGAATGTTTTTCTCAGTAAAATAAAATATACATCTTTTAAAATAAAGGCCAAATACATTTTCAGAAAAATAAAAATGGAAAGAATTTGTAATCAGGAGATCTGTAAGAAAGAAAGTACTACAAAATTATAAAGGTACTGAATTGTATTAGACTTTGATAAGTTAAGGATGTCTATTGTAATCTCTTAGTATTCATAAAAAGAATAGTAAATTATATTGCGTATTATATATGTGCATGCTTATGTACATGAAATGAAATAATATAAGAGGATGTTGTTTATAAAAGACACTTAATCCTAATGAAAGCAAGGCAGGAAAGAGAAAGAAGTAGAACAAGTAAGAAAAATAAAGTGAAAAAGAACCATATAATAAAAATACAATATAAAGGCAAATTTATCATAAATATACCAGCAAGTTGCATTAAATATAAATGGACTAAATATTTTTTTTAACAAAAGATTTCCATTAGGATATTAAAAAAATACATCATTTTTATTTTAAAAATTTATTATTATAAAATTGTGGGCTCAGATGAAAAGCAGAAATACACCTTTTGTCTAAGAGAGAGGCTCTTGTCATAAAATATTAAGATTTGATTTCAAGCTAAAAGAATTTTGAAAAAAAGCCAAAAAATCTTCCAAAAACCCCTGGAAAATTTCTTAATCATCTTAGATACTTCTGCTTTTTTTTGATACCTCAAAGTTCCTGATGTCTTTTTGAACTTAAAAGTGAATGATTGCAAAGTGGGATTTGGAGTTTATTCAGAAAAGCAGTAAATAGTTCCAAAAAGAAAATGTGTCTGTCACAGGCATTGACTGCTTGAAACTTTATTCTACATAGGTCATGTCATTCAAATATGAAACCTGAGATGCAGACTTTGATCCATAAAACCAATAGTTAATGATTCTGGTCTTTCTTTTTTAAAAAATATTAAATATAAATGCACAAATAATTGAAAAATCAAAGATTAGAAAAACATACATCAAGAAAAAATAATTTTAAAAAAACTAATATATGTACATGAATCTTACATATAGCTTTAAGGTAAGAAATGTTACTACAAATACATGAGTTTTTATAATGATAAAAGTATGTCAAAATATATATATAATTCTTAAATTTCTAATCATTTCAAAACATAGTATTAACATATATATACCAAAAGCTGACCCAAAAATTTTATAAATGTAGTTAGAGATTTTAACATATGTTTTTCAGTATCTGATGGAATAAACAGACTAAAAAAAATAAGAACATCAAATGTTTGACTATCATGGTTTAGCTGTGGCATCAATAGCATCAAGCTAGAAATCAATAGCAAAAACAAAAATAGAAAAATCCCTAAATGTTTGGGACTTAATCAATAAAACAATATGAAGAAAAATAGAAATGAGAAAATATTTTGAATGGAATTATAATAAAATTATGTTATATCAAAGTTTGTGAGAAGCAGATAAATCAATATTTAGAGAAAAATATATAACCTTAAAGCATAAATTGTATTTTTTAAAAAGAAAATGCCAAAGATATATGATCCGTACATTTATGTGAACTAGCACAAAAAGGAATAGTAAATGAAATTCAAAAGAAATATAAAAAAGAAAATTATAAATATAAAAGAAAAAATCAGTAAAATAAAAACAAAATACAATGTTAAAAAATCAGTAAAGTTTGGAGAGGATGCAGAGAAAAAGGAACCCTCATACACTGATGGGGGGACCACAAATTGGTATTGGTACAGACACTATGGAGGGTTCTCAAAAAACTAAGAATTGATCCAGCAATCCCTCTACTGGGCATTTACCCCAAAGACTTGAAAATCCATATCCAAAAATATATTTTCACATAGATGTTAATAGCAGCATTATTCATGCTGGCCAGGACATGGAAGTAACCAAAGTGCCCTACAATAGATGATTGGATACAGAAGCTGTGGTACATATATACAAGGGAATATTACTCAGCCATAAGAACAGATAAAACATTGCCATTTGTGACAACATAGATGGACCTCAAAGTAATCATGCTAAGAGAAATAAGCCAGACAGAAAAAGTTGAAAACTACATGACATCACTTATATGTGGGATATAAACCTAAAAGAAACAAATGAACAAGACAAACAGAGACTCACAGACATGGACAATAGACTAGTGGTTACCAGAGGGTAGGGTGGGTGGGGGAAGATAGATGGGAGAAAAGGGGTCAAATATGTGGTGACAGAAAGTAATCTATCTGTGAGGGGTGAACACCCAATGAAATATATATATGCCTTACTGTTGAACTGTACACCTGAAACTTACTGGATTTTGTTAACCAATGTCACCATAATAAAAATAAATAATTTTTTAAAAAGAAAGAAAAAATTAACATTTTAATTGAAAGTAATATTTTAGTTATTTTTAAACACTAATAAAATTTATAAACTCCTTGCAGTTCTGAAAAAAAGTATAAAATAAAAATTACCAATATCACTAAAAAGAGAACACCATCACTTTTTCTACAATCATTAAAGAGACAATAGATAATATCAAAACTTTTGCCAATAAATTTGAAAGCGTAGAATAACAGACAAATTTTTTGAAAGTACAATTTACCAAAAATGACATAGAATAAATTAAAGTCCTAAATATTTCTTATCTATTAAAGAAATTTCATACATATATATGTCTTCCTACAAAAAAAAAATTACAATCCAAACAGATAGCTACTGTTCAGGTTTTCTATCACCCTTCTTGCTTCCGACCCTCTCCTCTATGGTATATTGTAACCAACTTTATTTCCCTCCAAAGTCGTCTGTATTTTCCCCTTCAGGAGTAGAATATATTCTGTCATATTACTTCCAATTACCATTTAATAATTTACAAAATTACTCAACATCATACCTGCGGTATTTCAGTCAGGCTCCATTACATTATGATGAGGTTTGATTTAACACGGCCATTATCAATGCTGCTAAAGGTTAATAGGGAAAAAAGTTTCATTCCAGTGCCTTTTATTTCAATCATTTAGGAATAAAATAAGCATCTGTCACCAAACATAGGACGTACCTTTCCTATAAGCATCAGGGTATGATTATTTCTCTCACGAAAGTTGAGCAGAACATAAAGGATTATTACCTGGCAGAAAGCCAACCTGTCGGAGGCATGGCGTAGAACAGAACCGTTCAAGAATTGTGCCATTGACTTTTGAAGCAGGACCATTTCTTGTTGTGCAGGATTGTCTTTCACGTGGCAGAAGATTTAGCATTCCTGACCTTTGCCCCCTAAATTTGCCCAGAGCATCTCAGTTATGGCTACTGCCTACAAAATAGCCCTGCAAATTTCCAACTGTCCTCCAGGGGCAGCATTTCTGCCAGTTTAAAAAGGTGAGCACTAGTTTGCAAGTCTAGTCTCTTTTTGAAAGTGGAATGTATACTAAAGAGTTTTTATTATTTTTATTATTATTATTATTATTATTATTATTATTATTATTATTATTATTATTATAAGAGGGAAAAGTAACTGTGCTCTCAACCATTCTCTAAGGGGGGATAGTCTTGTTTTGTGACCTCTTACACTGACCTGAGTGCCAGCTTATACCAACTCAGCGACCTTACATGGGTCCTTTGCAATCAGCTGTGGTGGTAACTTGGGGAGAGCCAGTTGTGAAACACCCACCAGCACACCGCTGTACTTAACAGGTGTGGGGAATTTTCGATAGGGAGATCTACATTGGCACGCATTATTGAGAGAAAAGAATTTGCAGCTCCAAGGGGACGAAGGGAGAAAGGACTTTAGAACATGGATGGACAAATGGAAAATTGCAGCCTTACTCTTGCACATGAGATCTGTCTTTGAATGTCTGAGGGCTGTCAGGTTAAAGAGAAAGAGCAGGTGTAAAAACAATGGGCAGAAATAACAGTGCGGCAGATTTCATCTCAAAAAGAGAAAAAACTTTCAAGCAGTCATAACTGGCCGGCATTGGAGTGACTATCACAATCCTAGTCTACCATGTGAACAGGATAAAGTCCAAGTTCTTTTAGAAATGGCTCCTAGAGAGGATGTGGAGGAAAAGGAACCCTCATACCTTGCAGGTAGGAATATAAATTGATACAGCCACTATGGAAAACAGCACAGTGGTTCCTCAAAAAAAAACTAAGAATAGAATTTCCAAATGACCCAGCAGTCCCTCTTCTGGGTGTCTACCCCAAAAGTTTGAAAACATTTATCCATAAAGATAATGCACCCCGATGTTCATTGCAGCATTATCCGCGGTGACTAAGACATGGAAACAACCGAAGTGTCCTTTGATAGATGACTGGATAAAGAAGGAGGAGTGGTACATATATATACAATGGAATCCTACTCAGCCATAAGAAAAGATGAAAATCTGCCATGTGCAACAACATGGATGGATTTTGAGATTATCATGCTAAGCGAAATCAATCAGATGGAACAAGACAAGAGCAGTAACGTTTTACTCATATGTACATGTAAAACCTGTACATGTAAAGCAACAAATGAACAAACAAAACAAACGAAGTCATTGACACAGACAAGAGTATGTGGTTTTGCCAGGGAGTCGGGGAGGATGAAGAGGGGGAAAGGGGCCAAATTTACGATGACAGAAGAAGACTGGAGTTTGGGACGTGAGCACATGATGCAATATAGAGATGACATTTTATAGAATTCTACTCTTGAAACTTGTATAGCATTAGTAACCAACGTCGCCCAAATAACCTTAATTTTTTAAAAAAGCTCCTAGAGTTTCTCATGGCCTGTTTGTCCAATGCTGTTGCACGAACTCCAGTGTCTTCCACACCTTCCTGTGGAACCAAATTGCTTGTAGTCTGAGCATGTGCCAAGTCATTTATTCTCTCAGTTGCTGTCTTCTGCCAGAAATGTCCTGTCCCCTTTTCTTGATTTGGCCATATTCTGTTTATTATGCCTTAAGACTCAGCCCATGCATCTCTGCCTGGAGCCCTCTTATCTGCTCCTGTGACATTCTATATACAACTCTACTATTAGTCTTCTGCACAGACACAACTAAAATAAATAGCTATGAGTGTATTTATTAATGTAATGATTGAAAATCACCAAATGGATTTTCATCCAACTTGGGCTCGTTATGGAACGCTCGATATTAAAATATAGACATTCAGCAAACATAAAACTCACTTGGTAGCGTTCCTAAAGAGACAGTCATCTTCCAGAGCAGCTTAAGTTGAGGTGCAAGAAAGGCAAATAGAACTGCCAGTTGAGCCAGGCCTGCCATGTGCATGGCATCTCCAGCTGAAGTTTGATTAAAAAAAAAAAAAAAAAAAAAAAGATGGCTTCAGATGTGAATCCCAAATTAAAACTTACAAGGATAGATACTCCAACTTGCAGTTGTGATTTGAAATTGGGCTGCTTTTCACAGGTAGAACTTTTAACCACAGTTAGAAATGTTCTTTATCAGCTCAAATAGACTAGCGATTCCCATTAAACTGGTCTGATTGCTTTTTTTTCTCTCCTAAGTCAGTGAATTGATCAAAGTTGGAGACCTTGTATGTTGGGTTCACCATGATATTTCCCCTACTTAGCTGCAGAGGAAGAAATTACAGTTCTGTGGTTCATTTCTCAGAGTTATCAGAGAACATATTAGGGAAAGGGAAAAAATAAAAGGAAAGTGACCTAAAATCTAATCTCCTGTATACATGGTGACAACTGGACCTCCTGGCAAATAAAATAAATAAATAAATAAAGTCATGATATTCCTTAGAAGACAGTGATTATTTATGGAATGTTCGTAGCATGATGTCCCCAGTTCAGAATCATTTGTGGTAAACAAACCTAGAATCCATGGATTTATGAGGCATGGTTTGCCAGAGCATGTCACATCAGGTACATAGCTACCTGGGGTATATATGGAGATGTTGCTTAATCCATTTCCTCCCTTCTGTGTGTGTAACCCACAAACCTTGGATTCTGGGCCAGAGGTTCTTTATCTCGTGCAGGAAGGAAAGACCTATCCAGATCTCTACCTGCTCCACCTGTGCCATGTGATTGCCATGTCCTAAAACTATTAGTAAATGTTGGTACTGGTTAAGATCTTTGATTCGTGTAAATCTGATTTGACAACACGATCCTCTGTGTTAGCTCAGTAGCGTAGTACCTGCCTCAGTAAATACTGGTTAAACTGAATGCCCAGATAGAATGTACCTTCTTGTGAATAAATTAAGTCCCATTGCTATAATTATTACAATTGCACATGGAAGACAATTTTTCAAAGAAATCAGTTGGTAGGATTCTGTGTTTGATGAAAGATTATACTAGATTAAACTTTAAAGGCCTCCAATGTTAATATTTCATAACATAATGATCTATCTTTGAAAACTTGAGTCTCATGCACTCGAGGCTCACCCCAGACCTTAGTTAAATGATAAGCAGCCTGTGACAACATAAAGCACAACTTGCATAGCTCCTCCTACTGCAGAGTGACTTCAGAGATGAAGCCAAGAAGGACTGATTCTCATAAAAGCCATTTAAAAAGACTTAAGATAATTTTCCTATATTGATTCTATGATTCTCATAATAATCTTGTGAGATTATAAGGAGGAAAAGAGATTATTCTGATTAGGAAATTGACTCAGAGAGGAATAGTCATTTTTCCAGACTCATATGGCTAATATTTCCTGGAAGTGGAGCTCAAAACCAAGTCCTTGGCTTCCAGAGACCGTGTTTTTTCCTTAATGTTACACATAGTATGTCTCATCTTTACCAACAGTGGACAAAGAAGTCACCACTAACCCACTAACCTCTCTGCATTTCAATTCTCTCTTTTGCAAAATGGCAGTACTAAGTCCTCCATCACATACAACATTGTGAATGTTTCATGATAGCAATTGTGTGTTCGGTACTCTGATAAAATTCAGAGTACCAGTAGATTATCATAATGATGATTCTGTATATTTCCACAAAATTTTATAATATCATATCCCTTTCACATTTATTATCACTTTCTATTTGCCCCAAACATATTGCAAGATGGACTGGGTGGGTGTATTTTTTTCTTTACAAAGAGGTCACTGTGACTTAATGAGGTTAAACAAACTGACTAAAGGTAAAGAACTGAGAGTAAAATTCCCAGCTGTCTAATTCTAAAATCTCTTGTGAGATGTTAAAATATTTTATAAAACAGCAAGAAATTTCACTCCCTCTCCCCTTCAGACATTGATAGCCTTATGAACACATAGGGGTATTTAATATGTGACATATGTTATCTGGAAGATTTAATCCATGTCAGAAATAAGGTCTGTGACTATGGGTTTCAAACAGTGTGCAGTGACTGAAGGCAAAGGGAGCTTCATTCTCCATTCAACAAATGCAGAAATCACTCTTCATCAGATGCCAATAGAACTACGACCACCCCTGGATTCCAAGCATAAAACTCAGATACAGAGCTGGACACATTGTACATGTTTTCTAAATCCTTGCTTTTATGAATAATTCACTATTTTACTGGAATATAAAGAGAGAGATGGTGAAATGACTTTGAATTTTGCCTAGCCCCTGCACTGGACCCAATGTTTTTTCTAAGAAATTCACTTCACGAGAATTTCACCGTATTTCTTAGTAAAGTGGAGATCAGAACAGCTGTTAGATTTGCTATGAAAAGAATTCCAGCTGTCCACTGAGGTCTATTCTTCCTTCATTCTCAGCTGCAGAACTTCTTAGGCACAGCCTGCCTTGCAATTAAGTGTGAGTCAATGGATGTGAGTGGAAGTGACGTCTGCCATGTCCAGACCTGGGCCATAAAAACTTCCAGATTCATCCATGTTCTTCTCTTCCTGTGGCTAGAAAACAATAATGCTAATTGGATGGCCTTGGAAATCATGTATTGAAGGCAGAAGAGCCACTGTCAGCCTGAGTCCTTGAGAGACTGCATGGATCAGAAATTGTCTTCCCACCACCAACCAAGTCTACTAACTTGGAACAACTATTCTTGCTTCAAAATTGAGAAGAAAACAAGCCTTCGTTGTGTTTAAGCTACTACAGTTTTTTTTCTTGCAGCAATTTAGCCCACACAAACTAATACAAATGATAATGTACTCTGCAACTATAAAGAGTTGTTTTTCTTCAGAATCATTATTCTAAGCTCAGCTATTTACCGGTTTAATTTTTATGACGTGTGTCAACTTTGAAGTCAACCTGTTCATCTTAATAATGTGTTCACAATCGTGAAAATATCTGTGCTCACACTCTACAATTTCTCTTAAACCGTAGCATTTATCGTGACAGGTCTAAATCAAGAAAATTCAGTGGTTGCAAACACTAATTATTCCAATTTTAGCATAATGCGATGCACGATACAAACCGGTCATACCTTGCAGAGAAGAGGCAGTTTATGGAATAGATTGATTCTTACTTACAGCCAAGTAAACTGATACCCAGAGATGTGATATGGTGTGATTTAGGAGCAAGAGGGAGATCCCTCCCCTTTAGCATGTCTGCCATTTACAGAGTATTACTGGAGAGAGGAGCACTACTGAAATAAAATAATAATTAATACTAATAATTACTACAATGTGTTAATTTGGACTGTCAACAGGTATACTAAATGTTTCTAGTCTTTCTTACTTGAATCCACCCCAAATACCACTTTCAAATTATTCTTTGTGGAGCACTACTTTATTCTATTGTTTTTAAACTCAGGAATTTGTAATGTCCCCTTATTGTCTCTTACCCCGTTTTCAAGACTCCTCTCTAGGATCTGGCCCTACTTTCCCTCAAGCTTATTTCCCATCATTCCTTGCCAATACCCTACTGTGCTCCACACTCACCAGTCTCATTGTATTCTTAGTGACTTTGCTAATGCCCGACAGTCACTCTTCTATGTTTCTCTGTGCACCTAAGTCTTGCTGATAATTAATTCTAGGCTCAGTCCATTCTACCTACACCATGATGGAAGCCTAGGCTATGAGCTCCAGCCCATATCAATCGCTGGATTTCTGAAGTCCATGGCCCTCCAAGTCAGTAATGCACAATGGACACACTGTATTCTTCCCTACTTGCTTTCATCTGCTTTCCTTTCGTTGTCTATTGTGGATGGGAAATCCTACAGGGAGAAATATTTTCACACTAAGAATCACCCCAGAAGTATCAAGGGAGTGAGAGTCTAGCCTTAGATCTTCTACACACTGAATTTGGGAACATTACTTGAAATCCCTGGCTCTCAGTTTCTATGTTATTAAAAATGAGTTATCATGAACTATCCAACTCTAGCATTTAGTAAATGTACTTTGCATCCACATATCTCTGATTTAACAAAGACTCATTGAGTCTCTGCTAAATGCTACAGATGATTCTAGATTGAGGATTTAATGATGATTTATCTTCTTCCTGAAAAGGTTTCATAGTCTAGATGAAGAAGTTTGCTCTGAAAAGTAGTAAGTTCCCTGTTATTAATGGTATGCAAGCAGAAGCTAAAGTATTTGTTGAAATTATTAGAAGTATTGTACAAATGACTCCTACACCTCCCCAGTGAGCCATACCTTCTCTCCTGGAAAAGGGAAGAAGATATGACAAATGTACCTTGTGTCTCTACAGCTGGCAGAGACTTGAACAGACAGTCCTATTAGGGCGTTCTAAGGTATAGTGGGTGGCTCAAACTTCCTGCCCTCTGTCAACCTGACCAATAAAATACAGTCATAAAGGTCACTTGTCAAACAGACAGGAGGCAAACTATTGATTCATGTATTGACTTAGTCAGCTCACAATGCTGTAACAAAATATCATAGACTGGGAGGCTTAAACGACAGATACTGACATTTCTCACAGTTCTAGAGGCTGGAAGTTCAAGATCAAGGTGCTAGAAGGTTTAGTTCCTGGTGAGAGGCCTCCTCCTGGCTCTCAGACAGCAAGCTCTGGCCTCTCTTCCTCTTTTTACAAGGAGACTAATCTCATTCTGGGGTGTGGAGGCGGTGTCCACTCTCATAACCTTTTCTAAACTTAATTACCTAAGATTTTAGGTAATTAAAACTTGTCTCAAGTCCCAAAGTCCCCACAACCAAATACCATCACGTTGGGTTTAGAGCTTCAAGATGGGAACTTGGAGGGATACACACATTCAGTTGATAAAACACATTAATTAATTGACACGAGTTAATTATATTTGTACTAATGTACTTGTTATGTTGGGAGTAAATCATCCTTTTTCTACCTTCTGGGTTCTTTGGCTGATCTAATGAGCAAATGAATATAACACAGATTAACAGGAGAGAAACAAATTTCATCATGTGTGGGGGCTCACTCATAGAAATATGAGACTCACAAGGCAGGCAGGAAATTGAGGTTTATATGTCATCCTGAGCCAAAAACAAGGGGGCACAGGTCTGGGACTGCAGAGGGAAGGAAGATATCTTAAAGAAAGACAGGAAGATCAAATGCTTGGTAAACAAATGTTTGCAAAGCCATGCGGAGACAATGGGACACAGAGAGAACTTTGGTCTCCAGGTCCTGCTGAACTGTCCCCAGCCCACCACAGCTGGCCCATACTCTTTGTAGTTATTTCCTGTGATAGTTCTTTTCTTGGACCAGGCCCTCTGTATAAATTCTTTTAAGCAGTTAAGGGGGAGGTGAGTTTTGGGTAATGACTGCCTTTCACTCAAAATAGTCTGCATGCCAAAATGGCACATTCTGGGGAGACTTGTTCTGAACCCCTTTGATGACATTTGTAATTAAATATAAATACAAAAAGTATTAGCCATGCAGTTAATTTATTAACATTCTGATAAAACATGAACTAGAGAATGTGGCTAGTCCTAAGGCCACCCCCCCCGCCACACACACACACACACACACACACACACACACACACACTCACACACACATACTCACATACTCACACACTCACACATACACTCACACACATACACACTCACACAAATACTCACACACACTCACACACACTCACTCATACACACACTCTCACACACACACTCACACACGTACACACACACTCACACACATACACACACAACACACACATACACACACATACATACTCACACATACACTCACACACATACACACTCACACAAATACTCACACACACTCACACACACTCACACACACATACACACATACACTCACACACATACACACTCACACAAATACTCACACACACTCACACTCACACACACATACACACATACACTCATACACACTCACTCATACTCACACACTCTCACACACACACACTCACACACATACACACACAACACACACATACTCACACACACATACTCACATACTGACACACTCACACACATACACTCTCACACACTCACACACATTCTCACACATACACACACATACACACACATACACACTCACACTCACTCACACACACTCTCACACACTCACACACACACTCACACACACACACACACACACACACACACCAGAAAAACACATCTTCGAGGAGCTGGTAGAGTGGGGAGCAGAGTGAGAATTGAGCCTGGAGAACAGAATCTGAACAGCTTTTCCCCACTGGCTGTATGAATAAGACCAAGGGATCATCTTATGCACGTCGTCAGCAGCAGAACCTGGAGACAGACAGAAGCCTGAGTGACCTTGTGGAATGGGCTTCTTCCACTCCCCACACACGGCCCACAGAACGAGCCATGACTTCTCTCTCAGAAAGGGGAAGACGACATGACAAATGTTCCTTGTGTTCCTTCCCCCCTGTGGTTGCAGGAGATGCAGAGGGGACTCGCTTAGAGTAATTCTCAAAACTCCTTTCAAAAATAAAATTTAATCTCTTGTAGCATGTAGCACAAGAGAGAGTCCTGCTGAGCTCTCTCAACCATCAAACCAGCCCCGTGCTGAAATTCCAGCCCCACAAGTAAATGAACCTACATTAACATCCTTAACTAACTGTCCTGGTCCCAAAGGACTCAATCCCCTCCCCAAACTATGTCCCCACCTTCCTGATTCATTCATCAGAGCTCATTCAACCTGTGATCTCCCTATGCTGGGTTCTTCATTCCTAATTCCAATCCTAATGCCTCTTTCTGAACACAGTTCAGAGTCTCCTTCCAGCCCAGCTCGGCCACCTCTGTCACCCCAGAAAGTGTTCCTTTCTCAGCCCCAGCCCTCTCAGCCTTTCCAAGTCTCACCCATTGTCTTATACCTGTGAGGGGACCCAGGGCATATAGGAAGAGCTCAATAAATGTCAACCCTGGCACATAGGAAGAGCTCAATAAATGTTAGCTGACCTCATCATTTTGAAGAGTTGACAGTTGAGATTTATGCAGTTTTTACTGCTCTCTTATTTTAAATCTTAATAATAACATAATCATTTATTAACTGCTTGCCATGATCAAAACATATGCTAATGAATTCATATATTATGTTCTGTGACTCTCAAAACAATCTCTAAGGTAAATGCTTCTATTATCGGCTCCATTTTATAACCAGGAAGCCAAGGATCTGAGAGGTTGGGACCTTGGCCAAGCTCCCAGAGCGGCTAAGAGGTAGTACAGGCAGGATTTACCATGTATTTTACTTTTAGATCTTAAGTCTGAACTCCTGATGGCTAATGATGACACTGAGTCTTACTTAACCTTGGGTCCTCCCCTTCCCTAAGGCAATGGTGTGGATTTCTAGTCAAACCTGGAGGATTATGGGAAACCTCTCTTTGCGTGTATGTGTACCGCTGACGATGATGGAGTTTCACTCCCCCTTGAACTTTCACCTTTGTCTTTCCACAATCAGATGGGGTGGCCTGGAAGTGGGAAGACAATTTCTAGCTCCAGCAGGTTGGTGGACCCTGAGCAAGTCATGTAACTTATCATTTTTACCTTTCATCTGCAAAATGGGTTTGACTTCCCCAGCTTTGCCTTTTCCTGCCAGCTTTCCAGAATTGTGGTGAGACTCCAGTGACGTGCCACATATGAGGACATTAGGAAAAACTAGAACCACCAAATCAGACTATGACGTCCCCCATCTAGTGAGCATCAGAATGACCCAGAGGGCTTGTGACACTCGGATCAGAGCAGCCCACCCTCAGGTTACTGTGCGGGGGCGGGGCCTGAGGATTCACATTTCTAACAAGTTCCCAGGCGATGCTGATGCTGCTGGCTCAAAGACCACATTATGAGAACAACAGCCCTCTGCCAACTACCACCCTAAACGAAGTGCCCCAGGCGTACCCCAAAGTCACCTCCCTCCTGTGTTAAGGAGGGTGGCAGTGCAAGCCAGCTTCCAGTCCCTGTCAGTCATCCCACAAACAAAGAAACAAAAGGAGCAAATCTGGAAACTGTCCTTTCTTTCTCAGAGAAGTTATTTGTCCCCCTGCTGGGCTCTCAGTGGCTTAATGTGAGAAAGGAGTCTACAGAGGATGGAGCACGAAGGTTCATGAGACAAACAGGTGAAATTACAGCAGCTGCCAAACACAGAGGCCGTGAGTCACCGAAGTGATAGCTGAGAAACAATATTATGACAGAACGGATTGCAAGGCCATTGATAGCAAGCTCTGCAACAGGTCCTCTTATTCGTCAGATCAAAAGTACATCGTGTGCTCCCAGTAAGCCCCGGGAAAGCACAGCCCAGATCCTCAGACAGGCTAATAGGAGTTTTTCCTTTCCGTGGCAAGGGAGCAGTCCTCTCCTGATGCCTTTCTGAGTGTGTCTGTGGCTGATAACAGCATAATGTCCCTTGGAAAATATCCTTTTTTTTTCTCTCTTTCCAATTCACCATTCTATGCCTCTTACAGGAGAGAGAGAGAGAGAGAGAGAGAGAGAGAGAGAGAGAGAGAGAGAAATAGCAATCTTTCCCATTCTCCTTTTAGCCATGTCATGCTGATGGGTCCAGAACATGAAAGTCAAGGCCAGGATACTCACTCTCTCCTGCCTCAGTCACGAAGGACACCTGGGCAGCCTCACACACCCCACTGTGGGCCACTGAGCTGTCATGAGGGGCAAGCCTTCCCTCCTTTCAGTGTGAGGAGCTTATGGGGCTGCTACTGGATGACCGTAGGTCACCAGATGGCTATGGCAGCCACACACACATCCCCCCACACACACACACAATCTCCAAGGGAAAGGGGAAGGGGTGGGACCACGGGCCTCGGTGGCTTCTCCTTGATATCCGCTTCCAAAGTTCTCCCTGGAGTTCTCCCATCCCCTTGCCTGAAACCGTCTGGGCTCCTCAGATATGCAAGTGACTCATTTTCCATCCATCAGAGATGAGACTTAAATAAATAGAAAGATACTTCACAGGGCGGCTGGGCCTAATGATAAGCAATTATAGGAAGCCAAATGAAGGCAGCGCTTTGTGCGGGGCCTGTGAAATTGGTTAAGCAAAAAGAATAATGGCCCGTTTCAGTGATTCATCCCTTTGCTCATTTCAGAGGGAGCATTATCTCAGCTAAGTGATGCAATTAATATGAAAATGAGGACATCATTGTTTAAGAAGATGAGAGGAAAGCGGGGAGGGGGCCCGTATGCCACAGCGAGGAAGAACAAGGGCCACTGAGATGGAAATTTGCATAGGTCAGTAGCAATGCGCCACGTTAGCGTTAGCACGCAGTCAAAGCTTAGCCTGCATTGTAATGCGTTGCCATTAAATTCTCATTATGGTGACCTGTGTCCAACACAATTCAATTTTTCAGGCTCTTAATGATAAAAAGTTAATTACATTAAGGCAGGAACCCTTTTGTACTGGGCCCTAAAATAAAGCCCAGAGAGACCCCTGTGAATGCCTCTGGACCCTGCAGGTGGAAAGAACCAGGGGCTTAAATTACTGTTTTATTAACCACAACGTAATTTTCAGGTGGATTTTTTTGTGAGCTGTGCACATCTTTTGTAATGAGATCAAGAGCAATAAATAAGGCATTTGCCTCTCCTCTTCACCTTTTTGGTTTACTTTCTCCATCCTTTGATGATGGTTTTCCACTCAGTCGCTTGTGGATAATATTCAAGGACTGGTCCACATCCTTGGACGTAGAGAAGGAAGAGAATGATGGTGGAGCGTGGGGCAGAGAGTACAGAGGACCAGATGTCTCCATCCTGGAATCCAGTGCAGGGTTGTCACTCGCTCGCTCTGTGCTTTGGGCACTTCACACCCAAAGGGTCCAAGCAGAGAGGGTAAGAGGAGCAGCATTCGATTATTACAGCAGAGGATCACATGCAGCCTCTGCTACGTACCTGCTCTGTATCCTTGAGCCCGTTACCTAACCTCTCGGTTTCAGCTTCTTCTCAAGGAAGAAAAGAATAATGCTATCTTCCCTGTAGGAATTGCTGTAAAGATGTGGAATGAGATACATAGGGTGTTTTATGCCGGATCAGGGGAGGAGGGCATCCTTATCTTCACCATCCTCATGGTGTTAGAACCTGCACCTCACACATGACAGGAATGCAGTAAGCATTGATTCCCCTCCCACACTGAGCCTCCATTTCTTCCTCTATAAAACCAGAAAATGAATCATAATTTTTAAATACTGACAAGAAAGAAAAGGAACAAAGATCACTGGCTCCCTCCACATAACACAACCCTGGAGATTCTCCAAACACGGAAAGGGACGTTGATGGAGCATCAAAACTGAGTCTCTAACAAATAGGAGAAAGGGATTGGGTCCCCAGAGGAAGTACAGAAGGCGTAGGAAACACAGGACCCAGAGGAGAAGATGTCCAGGGCACATTTGACAACATAGGCAAACTGACTAGAGTCTTCCATCTCTCATACTGCCATACTCAAGAGCCAGGCATTTTCCACTGAGAAAAAAGAAAATCTTGAAGAAAATCAATGCCAGGCCAGAGGTAGGGGTTGTAACTACAAATGTTCTCTGTCTCAGGATGAAGTATTCCTCTTCTTCCTTCCTAAATGCATCAAGGCAAAAAATTTATCCTTTAGTGCTAACACAACCAAGGACATATCAACTCAGAGGGGGAAATAATACAATATCTGAGAAGTAAAATGACTAGTAATAATAGCAAAAACTTACCAACACTGAGTAGGTGTGTGAGGCGTGATTCTATGCGCTGCAAATATCAGTCTATTCAATTCTTGCCAATGCTCTGTTCTCCCGATTTTAAATATGAAAAACAGAAAGCATAGAGAGGTTATTTACCAAAGAGCTGGGCTTTGAAAATAGGCATTCTGGCTCTAAAGCCTCTGCTTTTTGCCCTATGCTCTACTGCCTGACTAACAGAAGTACAGCCAACTGAATTATCTGTACCAGATGAAGAAAATTAGTAGATCAGATAAAACTTAAAAAGCAATGTATTAAATATTCCCAAAGAGATAAGGAGGACATCAGAAACATAAGCCAGGACACCAAGTCATTAAACAAACAAATGAACAAACTATACATTTAAAAAAAAAATGATACTTGAAATCAATAGATGAACTAGGTAGCAGAATGCATAGAGCTACAAAACAAATCAATGAATTGAATGATTAGATCAGAGATGCTGCTGATGGCATCAGAAGTGGATAAGAGATGAAAAGTATGAAAGAATAAAACTTTAAAGGTAGAATTATAAAGATCGAAATATGCATATTAGGACTCCTATAAAGAGAAAAATATATGAAGGAAAAATATTTAAAAATAAATGACTGATAACATTCTCAAATTAGAAAAGCATATAAGATCTATGGACAAAAAAGTTTATAGAATACGAACATATAAGAAACTTTCCATATTTTAACTCACTTTAACGTTTGTAAACGTTAAAAACAAGGAGGAAAATAACATCAATAAACAGTTTAAACAACAATCTGATTGATATCTGGTATCTCAGCAGTAAAAAGAACACACACAAAAAAACTTTGAAGCTAAAATTTTACATTCATTGAAACTATTATTTGAAAGCAAAAGTGATTTTAAGTACACAAAATTTCACTTGGATTACTATACAAAGACTCTCTGTGTAATATACTAGGAGAAGTACTTCTATAAGAAAAAGAATATCTCAGTTAAAACTTTACAGGACATGAGGGATATAGTAAATTTTAAAAAAAGGAAATATGGCTGAAAGATGTTTAAAAATATATATTAACTACATTACATATTAAGAGATTCAATTCACTTATTGAAAGTTACAGTCATGATTGAATTAAAAACAAGATCCAGTAATTTGTTATACACAACAGATTTATTTAAAGAACTATTTAAAAGATAGAAATAAATAAGTAAAATAAGGTTATATCAGGAAAATATGAACCAAGAGGAAGTGAGAATAGTAATTTTAACACATACAAAATAGAATAGAAGGCTCAACCAAATCAGAAGAAATGAAAAAGAATGCTACTAAAAGAAACAATAAATTGTTATAAAAGTCATGAACATAACTGCACCCAAGAACATAACTTTTAAAAAAAAAATCTGTTGATTTGAATATTATGTGTTTGAATCCTTACAGTCTGGGAGTTAATAACTAAGGTCCCCAAGTGCCTCAGTAACCTATGTTGTCTTCGTAGTCCTGCCTACAGTTCTGTAACTCACCCCTTCATTACAGTCTCTTTGAGTAAGTCATCTAAGCAAATTCCTTTTCATGCAGACCTTGACTGCTATACCTTGGTCACTCAAAAACCTCTAGAAACAGAAATCTATGTTATATCCAGAAAAGGACAGAAAAAGGGATAACGTGCAGATTCTGGAGTCAGACAGAACAGATTCAAGTCTTAGCTCCCCTGCTTACTATTTATGTGACCCTCAATTTCCCTGAGCTATAGTTTTCACAAATATAAACTTTACGTAGTAATAGCTGCCTCATAGTGTTTTGTGAATATTTCCAACAAAGCTATCGCTTAAATTTTGGTGATAATAGGAATAATAGAAGTGGTAGCACTAGTACTAACACTGATGGCAATGCTGATAATAGAAGTTGTGGATCTTGATAATATCATTGAGCTTTAATAGTGCAAATTATTCTCCATGGTCAATTGTACTATGTACTTAAAAGCAAGAAATATATTCTGTCTTCAATAGCCAGAAAACCTAATATGTAATTCTGATATCTTGATGAGGGCTCAAAACATTCTTATATACCTACTCTGATGTATTGTTTAATGTACCTTTGAGATAAAATAGTTATCTTTTGAATCAATACCCCCAGCCTATCTCACCCTGAATTCATTCAGATGAGGTTTTATATAGTCAGCTACACTTTATTTAGATGTCAGGGAAAATGTCAGGACCTGGATAACAATAGATCAAAGAAAGAAGGGAGAAATATAGAGCCAGAATGAAAAAAATATTGTTTGTACAGGAGGAAGGAGCTATGTTAATCATACAAGCAGTTAGGTAGCATTCTAAGGATTAAAAAGAGATGTGAAAATATAAAAGGCAGTGAACAATCAACGATAGACAGGAAATCAAAGGGATGTGGTGAGTCCCAGAAAATAGAGAATGTCAAAAGAGCAAGAAGAATAAAATCAAAGTGTCCTCCTGCCCCCATCAGAAAGCTACTTAACATTCTTCCTGCTGGGACACAAGGCATTCCTAGAATCCATCTAAAAATAGTAGACCCTGTCTTAAGAATGACTTTTGCCTATCTTTAGCCATCTTCACTCATTTTATGGATCAAAACATTCTTAAACATTCACGATATTTTACACCAGTGGCTCCCAAGCATGGTTTAGCATATAATCACCTGGGGTCCCTATTAAAGCACCTATTCCCAGATGAAAAGTTCCAGAATAAGGGCCCAGGAATCAGTATTGTCAACAAGTAGTGTAGATCACTTTTATGCAGCCAGATGGCAAGATGACCAATTATAGAGTACAGGCAGTTTATGACACCACTGTTCTACCAAGCCCAAAATGGTCCAACCCTAAAGATATTTCCTTGCTTGTAGACTTTCCTGGAATATATCTGTGTCCTATGAACATATATTCATTAAATAATGTTTATTTATTAAAAATAAATGTGTATTGAGTGTCTACCATGGCCATGACGTTGCTCAGAGAATTCAAAGTGTGGAGAGGGTCAGGCCTTGGTAGTATGAGCCACAGCACAAAGTAGAATAATACAGGTGCTGTAAGGAGGTAAAGCATTGGAGGAGAGAGGGGCTCTTGGTTTTGACGGGAGGGATCAGGGAAGACTTCATAAAAGAGGTGGCATTTAACCCAAACCTGAAAGTTTGAGCAGAATTTAAATTAGAGGAGAGAAAAGGAACAGTTCTCCCTACTGAAGAACTAGCATGAGCAAGTGCATGGCGAGGGGAACAGGTAGAAGGCTCATCTGGCTAATGATGAGTAGTCCAGTCTTGAAAGAATATCTAAGGTACATCTGAGACCAGATTATCAAAAGCCTTGAGCATCATGCAAAAATGTTGAACCTTTGCTGGGAGAGTAAAGACTTTTGAGGATGAAACTAGACGTGATTTAAGCCTTGTTATGGGAACATGATTCTATGTTCAGTGAAAATCAAAAATTAAAGAGTCAAAAGACTAGAAGCAAGGACATGTTTTAGCTGGCTATTATGATGGTTTGATGAGGAAGAATGAGGCTCAAACTAGGACAGCAGTGGTGACTACAGAGAGAAGGAGGTGTGACAATACCCATTGAAACCTTGCCCCTTACTCAGTACATGTGCTTGAATAAAGCGCTTAACCTTTCTGGGCCTCAGTTTCTCCCTCTGTAAGAGAAGATTAATAATTTTCTGTTCAGTCTCCTTTCCTGGATTATTATGGGATGTGTAATTACCGAAATCACATAAAGTGCTTTTCAAATATAAAGAGTTATTAACATTGTGATAGGATATGGCTCTACCAATGGAAGGGAAGAGACAATTCGGAGACCAGCAGCCCTGGAGGAGGGCACCAGGACACCACTGCCTTTTTCTAAAGCACGTTCAAATTCAAGCCTTTTGAAGCTTGCATTAAATCCCCTACCACACAATTCCGGGAATCCTACTTCAACCGACCCAGCTTCGTCTTACTCATTTTGAACTTGAAGCTAATAGCCCTTTGTAGCACTGGTGCATCTTAGCTCGCATATTTTCCCAGTAGGCACACATTCCAACAGCTGAGCATATTTAGAAAGTAGCAGAAAAATCCACATCTCACCTGAAGCTTAACGTGTGTAGGAAAATAAGAGAATGGTACAGATTACCTTATTTAGCAAATGGGCCATCTTTTCTGACTGGAGAAAAGGAAGTAATAGAAAATGTGGATCCTTTGGGACAAGACTCTGTTATGCTAAATGCTTATTTCATTCTTCTCTGGCAGGCGAAGGAACCTGTTGGAGATGACACTATTCTGTCTTAAACGTGATGTGTTTGGCTTCAGTTTGAAACCTTTGGGGGCCTTAAGCAAGGGTTTCTGTTGAGATTGCCTTCCATTCGTCATTTTTCCCCTTATCTGTTCCTAAGACCCCTGCCAAACCTCTCTCCCAAGGTCCATTACTGATTATCCATTTGCACATAAATATCATGAAAAAAAAACCCCTCAGATTCTGAATGCCCAGAACTAGGGCTTGGGGTCCCTAAACCTGCTCCTTCTTCTTTGTTGTCTCTCTGAAAAGCCCATCCAAACTCCCCGTCCCAGATCAGAACTTCATTTTTACCCTTACTCTGGGAGTCCTCACTCCCAAAGTCCACCTGGTGATCAGGTTCTGTCCCAACACTGATCACTAAATTGGATGGATATCTGGACGCGGCCAGGATGGACCAACCTCAACCTGAAGACAAAGGCCAGGAAGGAGCGAAACGGGCTCAGACCAGCCCTGGATCAGACCTGACACTAAAGCCAGGGCTGCAAAGGAGCCAGGTGATGGCCTCCTGATTTACCGAGACACCAGAAACCCAGGGTGTTAATGAGGATGATTCTGTTCCTCAATAATGAGATTCAGTTGACTTATAGCCAGTTAGCAGCTCACTGTCTTTCGATCTGCCTTGTTAATTGTACTTATTCATTTTTACAGTTGCTAAATTATAAGAGATGCTCTAGTTGTGGGAGAGAAAAAAGGATTTATGCATGCTCCGTGCTAGTCTGTGCATTTGAAAGTGAAATGTAAAGTATTAAAAGAGTTCGTGACAAAGCCGTAATCCCCAGTTCCCCAGATGAGAAATCCTTGACAAAGGAGAAAGCCAGGACAGCTGTTTTGTTCTGCAGCCACAGGCTTTAATCTGTGGCTCAGATTTCCTAAGGCATTTTGTGACTCCAAGATGGGTTCAACATTTGGTTCACATCCACTCGCCAGAGTCCAATATCTTCCTAGCTACTCAAACTCTACTATGAGAGAACGGCCTTCAGAGACCAAAAGTATCATTGTTATCATCATCATTATCATTATTTTTCTCCTGGAGCAAGTTACCTGTAACCTTGAGCCTCCATTTTCAGGTATGTGACATGTGATTAGAATAGATTCCACCTCTATAAGACAGGGCCTCGAACACTGAAAGCACGAAATTCATTTTAGCGGTGAGTGGTACTAATCATAGTAGGACATCAAAGTGAAAATTAGCCAAATTTAAATCTTCTATGTGACCAAAGGATCTCCCACTAGAGTGCAGTTTCTGCTTTCTAAGCAAGCCTCGCATATTTGGTTTAAGAGAAGAGATTGAAACAAGTGACCATTTCACTCCTGAGATAGAATCCTCCCCACTCTACACAGAAATGAGACCCTGAGTGTATCCTAGGCTGCCTCTTGTCAATCATGGTCTTATACACATATACACAGGGCTTTATACACAGAGACAATGAGATTGTAGACAGGTTATCTTAGCAGCATATAAGACTCTGTGAAAGACCCTATATTTTTGTTTCAGAACAAATAATAGACAAGATATTTTAGCTAAGGGGTGAGGCCCCAAGGGGCATGCACAACTAAAAATAGATGTTTGCTCTACTGCCTTGTAAAAAAGATAGATGTTTCTAGCTGAGGAAACTTTACTTTTTTTTTTTTTTTTTGAACTCCTAGCTGTCTGTGCTCTATAAATTCAGGGACATGAGCTGGGAAGGAAGAATTTTTCCTACTTAATAAAGACATGAAGAAGTTGGAGTTCCCCAAAAAATCCTAGGAGGAAAATCCCTAGGAGGGACTGAGGCTTGACCTTGAGTGGAGAAGAGAAGGAAGGAATCCCAGTGGTGATGGGAATTCAGGGAGGCTTCCTCTGGTGATTAGTTATAAAGTGGGAGAGACACTGAGGCTATCTGCCTGCAGCTTGAAGCAAGCTGAGAACAGTAGACCCAAAAAACCAAGGTGAAATCTACAAAACACACAGTTGGGCCAAACTAAAGTAAGTTTAGTGAGGTCTTTTCGCAGCTTAAGTCATCAACCACAATTTATAGTTTTTGATCCATAAACTACAGTAGTTTATCCATTCTAAGATACACTTTTTTTTTTTAATCTCTCTGCAGTCAGGATTCATCTTACAAGTAACGATGTGTTAATATTAATTGGCGAAGTTTTGGTTTTTCTTTTTTTCTTAGAGGTGAGGAGAATAATGGTGGGTCTTACAATCAGTGTCATCTCTAATGTTTTGAAACATGGAGGCCGCTTCAACAGCTGTGCCAATGACCTGAACTCTCTACAACGTGTTTCGCAAACACTAGCATCATCCTAGCTCTTGGAGTTACCAGCGTCAGGTTCCAGGCCAGCGAAGACAAGCTCTGCTAATTTTTTGTTTAACTTGACACCTCTCAGAGTTCAGAGGGTTTCTATCTGATCTCTAACACGTGGCAGAGCGCAGAGCTGAGGCAAATTTTATTTTCCCCGACACCTTTGCCATGAGGTGCATCGCCAAGTATCGATGTGTATCGATCGATTAACTCGCTGACTGGGTCATAAATATGTTAAATCTTTTCACTTCCTTTTCACCATTAAGAAAGGCAATTCTGAGCAGCGCACTTCCATAAACGAACATTTTAAACCCAATTAGATTCCTGCCTCTCCCTTCAAGATGTGTCTGTCCATTCTTCCCGTTCAGGTAAAAAAAAAAAACAAAAAACAAAAAACAAAAAAAAAAACTTACCTGATTTTTATTCCACATTTTTCTTCTGAAAGAAGAGGTGTGAGCTTTCTAATCTCATTTTAGCCTAACAGGGACTCTGAGAACCAAAAATGTCCAATACAAGGTTTTCAGGGGAATGAGCCCAGTACAATAAGACATTTCCTTAATGATGTTCTTTAGTAAAATTTCCCAAACACGTGCACACACAGAGAAGTACTTGGAATATTTGAATTTCTTGTTAAGAATCATAATTTTTGTATCTAGATAGACATAGAGACACAACAATGTGTGTGGTTGAGGGAACAGCCGGCATCTGTGATGTACAAGCGCTAACTAGGATCATTCGTGTACAAAGACTTTTAAAGACGTGAGCAACAGGAAAAGGAAGCTATAAAAATGTTCTCCGGCCCTTATCATTTGGGTATTTGAGATGAGATTGACAATAGACTCCACAGATCATTCACTGTGCGCCAGACACTACATCCAGTGCCACTAACACACGCGATGATCCTATAAAGCAGGAACCATTGTCCAAGAGGCTATGAAATATGCCTGAGATCACAGACCAGCCACGACGGGGGCTGGGATTCCCACCCAGGGCTGTCTACCGCCAAAGCGCAGGCTCTCTCTTCTCCGAAGTGGCCTCTCATTTTCAGGCTTTGTCTCCACTTTCCAGCCATGGAAATCGTTCTCCAGATCTCTCCTGTAGGGCTGCTTTTTGGGATGACATTACAGCCACATCGCCAATCTCCAGGTGGTGAGTAACCTTCTCACTCTGCATCTACCCTCGTGTTCCCCATTCAGGGCTGACAGGTAGCAGCAGTCCTTTCTTTCTGAAAATGTCACTGAGCCTTCTTCAAGGAAAAAAAGGAGATGCTGACATTCCACTTTTCCTGTGGCTCCCTGGAGAATGCTTAATCCCCACGACCTTGTGGCTATTGAAGAAGAGCCAGTCCTCAGACTTTGTCAGCTGATGACAGCCAGCATTTTGTCTAACAGGCCCAAGGGGTGGCACAGTTCGCAATGGGGGAGAGTAACATCTGGCTGGTGTTTAAAAAGCAAATGGGGTTTCTCAATAATTATTATCGTTCAACTGTATTCAAAGGCATGTTTTCACTGAATTGTTGTTTACAGGCGAAAACAAATCCTAAGCCCAAATAGATACTCAAAATCTACATTATTTTTATGATGACCTGCTTTCTGCTAAAAAAAAAAATATTAGAGGAACTCTAATTTGATTTTTGTGACACCAAAAATTAAATAGTACAGTATTGTTAAGAATTAGTATTGAGAACAGTATCATTAAGAAATATTGCTTAACTCAAGATCATAAGGATTTATCCTGGTGTTTCCTTCTAGGGGTTTTATAGCTTTAGCCCTTACATTTATGACTGTGATGTACTTTGAGCTAGTGTCTGTGTAGGAGGTAAAGTAGGGGGTCTAACTTCACTCTTCTGCAGGTGGGCATACAGTTGGCCCAGCAACATTTATTCAAGAGATAAATAATATCTAGATATAGTAAAGATAGAATTAGTAACAGTGTCATGCTGAGTCCTATTGGAACCCGAGGTAAAAGAAAACAAATCAGAATACCAACTAATCTTTATTTAAAATTTTGACATTTTTTTTTTCACCATGAATCTGTGGTCTCTTTAAATTTGGCATCTAAAGCAAATGCCTCACGCACCTCACCCTAGTCACGGTACTGAAAACTCCCAAGCTTAGCATACGAAGCCTTCTGTATCCTCGCTCCTCCCTGCCCCTCCAACCACCTGCATCTCAGCCCGCCATGCCTCCACTTTCATCACTAATAATACAGTTTCATTCTGTTTCTCTGCACACGCCATGCTGTGTCAGACAGCCGTCCTCCTGATCACCCTCCTCACTCGTCTTGGAACTTAGTTTTCACTTCCTCTTGCCTAACTCTTTCCCATCCTACAGGATCGGGTGCCAACCCCTCCAGAAAGATTTCCTTGAACTTCCGAGTTGAATTAGATGCCCCTCGTCTATGCTCCTACACCACCATTTTCCAGCAACATAGCACCGACTACACCACATAATAATTACTTGTTTCTTGTCTTGTCTCCCTCTAGACTGCAGCTCTTTCTCCCTAATGTCCAGCTTATTCGCCTGGACGTCGCCAGGTCCTAGCACAGTGCCTAGAACGTGACAGATGGGGATCGCTGTTTGTTTCACAGTTCATCCAAATGGGACTGCAACAGGGAGAAATCAATCCCATCTGCCTGAGGTGAGCACAGAGGGACCTTCCTTGAGGACACGAACTAAGCATCTGGAACAGACAGCCTGCCTGCTGGCGAGGGAGACATCCCGGGGAGCCGAGGCTGTGCCTGAGGCAAGAGCTCCTTGTCGGTGCTCCCAAGACAGAAGCAGAGAATCCCAAGACCTCGTTAGAGGGTCAGCCCCAGGTACAGGAGGGCGATACAGAAATTCAATAGCAGACACTGGTCCTAGGGTTCTATAGGTGAGGCATTTATGGAGCATCTTTTGGTCACTGGGATGGATCTTAAAATATAGGAGTCAAAGATTAGGCTCTCACCCTAGAGGAACTCACAGTAAGTAAACTACTGGAAACCTACTATGTGCAGAGTAGAATACCAAGAAAATAAAGGAACTCATAACAAAATCCACCCTTCAGTGGTTTTGCTGGATTCTCCCATTTGCCCCTCCAAATCCACTCTCTGCCTTTATCTGCCCTGCTGTATCCTGGGAAGCTGAACTTCTCAGATCACCTCGATGGGTCCCCCTGCTTGCTGACTTCCAATTGAATTTGGCCAACATCGTGAACCAACAGATTTAAAGGAGGAAAGTGAGCAAGGGTGAGGCATTTGTTACCATCATTAGGGGGCTGCCCTGAGCTGTTTTGGTCCAAGGTCAAGGGTGCGGCTAAGAGGTCCATTCTACACAGCTCTGTCTTTATCTCTTTTTCCTCTCTCTACTCCTTACAGCCTACGATGGCAACTAGATTTCATAGCCTTATAGTAGGAGACGGTTCTTTATGGTTTCTCGACACTCTGCTACCAACTTTATAAATAGTCCTTTATTAAATTCATATCAAATTCCCATCATGTGACTGTGCCATCTGTTTCTCAGTGGGACCTTGACTGATACGATGAGCTCCTAGGGGCGATGTGACAAAAATATGAAAAGCAGAGGATGGAAGGAGGAGTCCCTTCGGACATGTGAATGAATACGTGTGGCCACCCACTGGGAAAGGGGAGGGTGTGGGAAAGAGTTAGAATCAATGCCGTGGGATCGCTTGCGTTCCGGGAGGCTGGAATGGTGCAGGGCATGGATCGAGGGTGTCTGGGGGTCTACCCTGAAAGGAGAACAGGGCAGGGGCAAGTTCCTTTCTCCCCGAGGAACACCTAGAGGACAATGACTTTGAGTTTTCTGGGTACAGATGATAATGAAGACGTAATGAGCTTAACCGTTCAGAAACAGCCTGCCCTTCCCGTGCCACCCCAGGACCTCAAAGCAAAGGGCAAGCTCATGCTCTTCAAGGTCTAGAGGAAAAGGGAAATGAGGTATTTAACTAAGAGTCGTAGTGTATGTCAACGAATGAAAGGACAAAACAAAACTCTGCCAAGCCGCCTTAAAGACATGAAATAACTTCCAGGCCTAGAAAAGTTGCCTGTATCTAGAAGATGTTTCTACCGTGGGGAACACACCAGAAAGAAGCATGCATCCAGCTTTTCATGCAACGTCATCAAACACTCAAATTACACCACTCACATCCTTCTTTTTGAGGCCATCGCCCTCAAAAAAACAGGTGTACTATTTAGTTTCTCATGCTATTTTTCTGCAAAGGAAAATATCTACATATGTCGATGAGGTATAGAGTGCCTAACAAGAATGTTTTATGTTGAAAATCAACACTTGAGCATCAGATATTATTATTCCTTAGGCTTCCGTAAGCATTGTTGGCATGAGTCAGACTCCCCAAGTTCAACGGGCTCTGGAACACTTTGAGTACGTGAACCCACAAAGCTGAGGTCAAATTTCTGGCCTGGGGAGAGGTCACAAACATGCTGCCTGGGGCTCCTTGGCAGCCTGACACCCAGCAGCCCCAAGGACAAACACACAGACACAATGGGTACCTGGGTGGGCCCTGTCTCCCTCCTCCCCTTCTTGCCACGCTGATGGCTTGACCAAAATTCAAGACTTTACCTTAATTCATTTTCAATTTCATAGGCTGACTTGGGCCCATTGTTCTTCTTGACTGATGGTGTCAGTCTCTGTATCTGCTGCCTCCCTTAGACTCATCCGCAAGTTTGATAAGCAGGCGGGACCTGGAGGATTGATAGAAAATGCTAACTAGATGGACAGAGGAGTTCTTCAATTCCATCCAGGTTACACGCCTTTTAAGCTCTGGTTTGTCTTTTTCCCCTTTAAAGTTCAGAGCCCAGAACTGAAAACGACATCCCAGGTGGGGTCGAACCTGTGCATCACAGGGCATGACTCTCACCCACCTCATTTCAATTCCGGGCTCCTATCGACATAGGCTAAGAATGAAGTATCTCCCTATTCCATTATGGCTCGTATTACTGCCAGTGAAAGCACCTCAGGCACGTTTTATTCTGCTGATATGAAGTCATGTCAATGCACCTTGTTGGTTTTCTTTTAGACTCAAATATTGGCTCTTTATTCCTATTCACTGCTGTCTTATTATGCTCAGACTATGGCCTCAGCCCACTGAGATCTGTTAGGATCCTGGAACAATGATCAGACACATAGAACCTCTCATTTCTCAACTTTTGTTTGACTCCCTAGCACCATTCCGTCCCTACTTCTCCTTCTGAATTCTAGTTCCAGCAGTGTCAACTGCCTCTGGCTCTCCCCTGTGTTCTCTAGACAGCAACGTCTGTGTTGCAACGTCTTCAACACAGAAAAAGTCTCAGATCAACACGAAGGTCCACACCCCAGGCTCTGACGTGCCCACTCAAGCACTGGTCCTGTAACAGAAGGCCCCACGCACAAGGATGGGAAGGCTCTGAGTCATGTGGCCCAACCTCTGGCATCTCATTGGTCAGAACTTTGTCTCATGAGAAAACTGGAAATATTGTCTGAATTCTTGGTGGTCATATGGGCTTTGCTAAAAATGGGAGTCTGCTCTTAAAAACGGGGGAGAATGGATAATGGGGAGCAATGGCCAACCTCTACCCTTGCTAGAGAGAGGCAGAAAGATTTCTGGTGTGTCTTCAGTCTGCTGTATTCTCGCGCCTCACACTACCCTTTTAAGATCCTTCTAAGTGTGGGGACAGGGCTGGACCGGGCCTCCTGGACATGCCTCAGAACCTTCCTTGTCCTTGTGCGTGGGGCCTTCTGTTGCATGGACCTGTTCATTAGCATCTTCCCATCCCCCCTTCCCAAGCGCCTGACAACCACCTTTCTAGTCTCTGCTTCCAGGATTCTGAATATTTTAGACACCGCATCTGAGTGGCATCAGGCAGCATTCGTCTGTCTGTGACTGGCTCATTTCACGAGGCATCAAGTCCTCTGGGTTCATCCATGTTGTCCCAAATGGCAGGATTTCCTTCTTTCGGGTTTCAAATAGCCTCCTGATCGTTCCGTGGGGATGACAGAAGCCTGGAGGAGTGAAGGCGGCAGCAGGGAGGGAAACGAGGGGACGATCCAATAACGCAGCTGAACCGATGGAGGCTTCAGCAGGGGAAGCGCAGAGGAGCTGGTGCGCATGAGCAGACTGGCCCCGCATTCTGGAGGTGGAACAGGACTCGTAAACAGAACAACGGTCGGGGCTGCGGGACATAAGGGAACCAAACGTGACTTCTGGCGTTTAGTCCTGAGTAGCTGGGTGATGGGGTTTTCATTTCCCGAGGTGGTGGGGAGTGCTCCAGGGATGCGGTGGGCTGCGATGTTTAGAAATCTATCTGGGCCAACGCCCTCCCATCAGATATTCAAACGGAGATATCGAACATTCAAAGGTGCTGTATCAGCTCTGCTTTACAGGAGAGAAAATGGAGGTCCAGAAAAGATAAGGGAAGAAAAGAGCAGGACTCACACCCAAGCCCGTCCAGGCCCAGCTGGTTTCACCAGACCACGTGACTTTAAACCTCCCTGCAGAGGTGAGGCAAGCACCGAGTGAGAACATGGATTTTGAACTGTAATGATTATGAACACGGGACACTGATCCAGGGAACAGAGAACATGTGCCTGGCTCTTCCTGGTGCCAAGTCCTCTGCCTGTCAAGGTCAATCGCATTTCCCAAGATGCTCTGTTTCAAGGCCAGGCTACACTCCATCACCTCTGAACCACTTACACTGCTTTTGCCAAATAATTTAGCTGCACGTGGACAAATGGGCACGCAGGATCCCCAAACTTCATGGGGCTGGTGCATCATTTACAGAATGATGCTCAGCCACCCCACCCAGGGAGGACAGTGAGGCTTGGACACCTGCCAAAGCCAAGAAGGGCATGGCTGGAATGGAGAGCAAAAGCAGCTCTGTCGAGGAGGGTCTGAGAAGCAAAGGCGCCTGCTGGATCCTAGGTCCTCAAGGCAAAACCAGGCGGGGAGGCATGAGGGCCAGACTGCCTCCACGCACGTCGGTGACAGCGCCTTGGAAGTCCGAGTGAAATATTATCGCTGCCACACTCTTCCAATAACAGAATGTAAGTGGCATCTCCTATATGCGTGGCACTTTCCTAAACATTTCCCCACTGACTCCTCAGAGCAACCTAGGGGGTGCCAGTGTATTTCCATTTTGCATAGGGGAAATCGAGGCACAGAAAGACAGCCTTCCTATGAGGTGTGAGCTTGTCGTACTGTGTTCAGGAACACTTGCTCGTTTGGGCTACGTAATAAGCTCACATCCGGGGTAAAGAAAAGCATCATCACCCCGAAAAGATCGCCCGTTTCAGATATCGAAGAAGAGACAGGTTTCGTATAGAACACAAAGCCTCGTAAGGCAAGGTGTCGATGGACGCTCACCTTCTGAGCTCGCTCTCTTTAGCCAGGGTGTTGACGGGTCTAAACATAACTTGAAAGACGGCAGGAGAAAACTGCATCAAGGAAATGTGCGTGGATGAAGGCAGAGCAGGGAGGCAGCCCGTGGGCAGCCCGTGGGGCTGCGGGTATCTTATAAACCAAACTGGCAAGTGGGACACTGCCGTCTGGCGTTAATCCCCTTCTGAGATCTGGAGCCCGCTGATCATTTTTGCCTGCTTTGGTGCACCATGGGGATGAAGGAGTGAGTTAAGTCTGCCTCCGACGCTTGTGAAAGTAAGATGCAACTTCTGAAGAAGCTTCGTTGGCAGCAGCCATGAATGAGGCCACAGGTATGGGTGTGTCTCAGGGGTGAGAAAGAACCTCCTCCCCCACACACACCCGTGGGAGTGTCCCCATCCATTGCTATCCAAAGTGGATGAGGACTCAGTTTCATTAAAGACTCTGGTGCATTTCTTTACCTGCCCAAAGGTGAGAATGAAAATGGATGCCCCTCTCAGCCCAAACTGGAGGCTGCTCTGGGTCAGGTGGCTGGGGTCCCAAGGGAAGAAAGAAAAATTAATTAAACTCCTTCATCCAGAAAATAAATCCTGAGTGGCAAGTGATCACGTGCACTGCGTGAGTGAGGAAGGGGGGTCTAATTCTCTAATTATTGCCTCTAGCTTCCCCGTGGAGATAAATAGAAAGTTGGTGGAGAGAGATAATCAGGGCATAAGTACTGTGTCTCCGTGGCTTCTCTTACTTAATGAAATAATAAAAATATGTCCCCTTAAGCACAAGAAAAAAAGAAAAATATTTAGACAATATTTTTATCTTACACTTGATGCAAAACGATACCCACGGAGGAATTTAGTGAACAGCTACTATGCGACTGTGTTTGATACTGGGGCTTCAGAGCTCAGTACGACAAGCTCGGCTCAGAAAGCACTGACTCACCTCCACCGCACACCCCCACAACACGCGCTCACCACCAAGCCTGCGATTTTACTAATAGTCCCCTCCGTTTCATTTGATAAATTGCTTCTATTAAGCAAACTATATTTATTAAGCAATAATTAGTTTCCTTATTTTGTATGTAAAATTTCCCGTAAGAGTTTCTTTCCAGAGCTAAACTATGTGCTCATATTGAGTTGATAGACCACTGGGCAGAATTATGTATCCATTCGATAATCATGGATAGAGTGATGTGGTAGGCATTGTTTGAATGCTTGGACTCAGACAGTGAAAAAAAAATGTTTAAAAACAATTCCAGGGCCTCGTGTTGCATAAATTCTAATGGGAAAGTAAAACGTAAACAAATTTACAAGAAAATAATCAATAAGTAAATTATACCGTATATTATAAGGTAATAAGTTCTATTAGAAAGGGGATTTGTGTGGTGGGGTAGGGGTGAGCATGGGGAGGGTTGACTGTAATTTAAAACAAAGTGGTCAGCATGGGATTCACGGAGAAAGTACCAGTTAAAACTGCTAAGAGCGAGCCATATAGATAGATGTATGGGGGGTGGGGTGAGGGTTCTAAGCAAAGGTTGAAACAGCAAAGTTTGCCTGGGGTAAGGGGACCAGGAGGCGCACAGAATTCAAGGAGAGAATTCTAGATGATCAGAGAGCTGGCGGAAGGAGAGATGGTGAAGAGCTGCATTGGAAAGTTACTGCCTTTACTCCCGAAAAAAAAATGAAGAGCCTTGAAGGATGTTAAAGCAAAGAATGGCAGGCTCAGAGAAGTATCATTTTCCTGAGCTGTGTGCTGTTATTTACCCGACTTAGAAGGTACCCAACACGCTTCCTGGGATATGGAAAATCACTGAAGCAGCTTCCAGGATCACCTTGGGCTACAGGAAAGGTCCAAAACCCAAGGTTATGCCAACATTTGTTTTATGGAGAAGAAAATGGAAACCCAATGGGCCAGCCCACGGCCAGCTCCGGGCTGGACAGTGAGAAACACTGCTCCTCCCTCCACTCTGTCCTGTTACCAACATGGGTAGGCAAGAAGAAACCCTGCGAGCATCCATTTTATTTGTTCAGCTCACCTGTGTTAGCCAGGCATGACGTTAAGGACTTGACAAGCACTATCTCTCTTGGGACCCACAGGCCCCGTAATGCAGAAGGTGTTCTTCCTAACTCATAGCTAAGAACAGGGACCCAGAGGGTTTACTGCACTTGCTCAAGGCACACAGCTAATACACAACAGAACTGGGGTTCCAACCCCCTCCACCGGACTTCCGAGCCCCTCTTCGTCACTGCGGAGGAGGGTTTGTAAAAGGACAGAACTCAATTTCCTATTTGTTTTCATTTCTGCATCACATTACTGAGCCTAGCTTCTTTTTATGACTCTCCCTGAGACTTTCAATATATTGACTTAAGCTCGCAAGTTTTGGAATGAATTCTAGCGAGGGCGTAAAGTCATTACTAAAATGTGTCACACAGGATTCCATCACAAACCTTGCAACAGCCAAGAAAGGTCGTTTCCTAAGGATAAGAATCTGTCTTTCAATGCCCAGGTCAAGGCCACCCTGTCTGCTCCCTTCCTCAAACTAGGAAAAAAGAGATTGCTCCCAGCTCCATTCCTTTATAGCTTCTGGTGCCCATTCTGGACAATTGTCCTATAGGGAGCCCTTACTGTGGGCCAAGCGTTTAATCTCTGTAATTTTAAAATCTCTCAGCAACCCCTGAGGCAGCTATGATGGTTACCTACCTCTATTTTGCAGTTTTCTGCATGGAGCCTCAACAAAGTTCAGGAATTCACCCAGAGGGACACAGCTAGCAAGCGGCAAAGCTCCGCTCCACACAGCCTTGGAAACCTAACCTGTCGTGCTGACAGGAGGCCTGGCTTCAAGTTCATTTTCAGCCACGAGTAAGGACATGCCAGAAGGCAGGGAGCTCATCTCTTTTGGTCACACTGGGTCCCCAGCACCCAAACTAGTACTGGGCCCAGAGGGGATGCTTGGTTGATATTTGCTGAATGAATGAATGAATGAATGTCCTCTCCGAGGCTCAAATTCCTCATTCATAAAATCCTAATTCCACATAAATATTAAAATAAATAATAATAAGTTTCTTTGTGAGCCACGGAGGCCTTGAGAATGGTTATTTCAAACTTGAGATGCTATGACTTGACCTTTTGTTGCTGTTATGTCTGTGTCTTTCCTCCCCTAATAGCCTTTAAGTCAGCTAAGCTGTGTGATGAAACACTGTGCCACCACATGGTCTTGTGAATCAACAGTCAGGAGAAGGGTTTTATTTAGGGGATGATACAAAAGGAATAGAAGAATTAAATCAGAATAACTATGCATCCCTCAAAAAGCACCTATGTGCTGTATCCTTGATAACATGGCCTGTTAAAAAAAAATACAACAACAGAAGTTGTCACTTTCAGGAATCTGAAGTCCTCTGTCAAGTTCAAAACTTCAGACTTGCAGGTCATTCTTCAGAACCCATATCGATTGGCAAAAACAACTACAAAAATCAATAGATGCTACATGCAGGAAGGGGAGAGACTGAAAAACAGGATTATCCTCCCTCGAGAAGAGAGGAGATAAAGAGGAATTGATTGAGGGTGTCAGGCTGTCCTTTCATCACAGCTTGGGGAGGGCTCAGAGCCCTCGGGAGGGCAGGCTGCCAGCCTAGCAGCACAGGGTCCCCGGGATGCTTTCTCTTCACAGATAAGGCTGCCAGAGGTGAGTAGGTGACCAGACTGGTTTCCTGTTATTCTCCAGGGATTTGGCCCAGTTTCCTCTCCCAAATCACACTGTCAGTGTCCACATTCCCTGAGTTATCTCCAGGAAAACCTGCTCGTGGGGAGAGACTTAGCTCCTCAGCCCCAACCCACCCACCTCTTGCTACTTCCACAAATAATATGTACAAGGGCCCTTTGTCCCTCCCAGGGAGAAACATGGGAGCCCTCACTGGGCACAGCTCTGCACAGGGTAGATTTCTGATTCATCATCCCGGTGCTGTCTGTGGAGCAGCTGCCTGGTGGCCTGTGGCTATCTGCTCTGATCTCTGCCGTGTCCTCTGGGACCTGACTCCTGATATTCTCAGTAGCCTGCCCTCCTCATCCCCTACTCCTCTCCCCCTAAACCCCTCCTCTCTAAATCCCAAACCATTTCCCAAACCCTTCATTTTTAACGGGTACCAGGATTTATTCTGATCGATATGGCAAGACATAGATATCTTGAAAAAGGAAGGTTACTCACACCTCTCCCAGCATTCCAGGGTCAGTCAGGAGGCAGAGGGGAGAGAGGGGCTGTTGGGCAAATGTTTTTGCTGTGCTTTCCACAGGTGGAAGCTGCGAGGTGGGGGTAACCAGGTGGAAGATTGGCTAGTTTGAATGATTTCAATGGGTTCTTAGGCTTAGGACTGTCCTGGTAGTCTGGTACTGGACCTGGAGTGACCAGGGCAGGGGGCTAGTGGCCTAGAGGGTGGGAGCCTGGGAGGGGAGGCGGCTGGGGGGATGAGCTGTGGACTGCCTGGTTCACATGCGGAAGAACCTCACCGAAGGAGGAAGTCAACTGGAGAAGACAAGACCAGCATTGTAGAGTTCAGATTTACATCATTACATGGCAGGAGGGGGTTTCCTGTGCTTAGCGGGCAGCCCTAGCAGAGGTATGGAGACCTCCAAGTTTAACACACAAGGCAGGGGAAACGAGAGAGAAACAATGGACTGATCCAGTGGGGAGGGGGCGTAGGTGAAGCACGTGGGAGAGAATGGTGGCAAAGCATCATTAGCCAAGCTAGGGCTTGGGCAGCGCTACGTCTTAGCTGGGGAAGACAGGGCAAATGCAAGAGCAACAGAGAGCCACTGAAGATGGCTAAACAGGTGAACGACTTGGTAAAATACATTGTCCAGAAGAAGACAGGGCAAGCCATGTGCCAGATGGCGTTGAGGCAGGTGGAGGCACAGAACCCCACTGGGAGGCTGTCGTGGGGTGTTGCGGGGTTCCCCTGAGACAGGGGTCCAGAGGTGAAGAAAAAGGCATGGGGAAGGTGGCAGTAAGAACTGCTCTGGCTTTGGTCACCTGCTCTGTTCCAGGTAATTTATATACCTCATATAACTTACTCCTCAGAATTACATGTGATGGGGCTATGGCCCTAGGTGATGGCTGAGGAAACTGAGGCACAAAGAAGTTCCAAGGTTACTAAATCACTAGGCACCTGACCTGGGACTTAAATGAGGGCATTTCACTCCAGATCCTTCTCTCTTAACCACCGTGCAGAGGTAAAACTAGTTAGAAAGGAAGAAATTGAGGTGGTGCTGACAGGTAGATGACATGTAAACTCTCCACAACCAACCATCTACCTACACCTTCCTTCCCACTCCTAGGGAACCGTGTGAGCTTGACTGACAAGTCCTGAATCCCTTGCAAGCATCTGTCCGTGATCACATAATACATCCTTTTCAATAAAAGGTAAAAATGCCATAAATATGTAAATTCCCCGCCAGGCAGCTCAAGGCCATAAACGCAGGTACATCGTTAACTTTAAGTAGTGCCTGACAGAAGCAAAAGTTCCAGCTGCAAAGCTGCCCGGGGAACAAGCTGCTCTCAAGCTAGAGAAAAGGCAGCTCTGCTCCTCCGGTTAGATGTGGAGCAAATAAACTAGAGTCTTCGCAAAACGTTATCCCTAAGGTTGTGTTTCTCAGCCCTGGCTGCACAGCAAAATTCTCTGAAGGGTCATGGCAGATTAGCTTAACCAGAACTTCTGGGGTTGTGACTCAGGCATTGTATTTTTGAAAGTCTTCCAGGGTGATTCTCAAGCAAGATAAGGGTTGAGAGGCACTGCCCTTGAGTCATGCTGAGCAAAGTAGCTGCTCACATAAACCGTTTGGGAGACTTCCTTCAACTGTACTCATATGGCCCAGATTTATTTATCTGGCATCTCTCTATGCCGGAAGCTGTGCTATGCTCTAAAGATGCAGAAATGGATGACAATATCTTGTCCTCAACGATTTGGCCATGAAACGAGTGAAGCAGACAATTACAATGGAATGATGGAATTGGCTAAGTGTTTGAACAGAGCTGAGTGTGGAACACAGGGAGAGAACAAAAGGAGAATGAGTCTTGGGGATCAGAAAGCACCTAGCACAGGAGTCAACACCCAATCTGAGTGTTACAAAAGGAATAAAAATAAGCCAGGTGATACCCAGGCAGGCGCCAGCTGCACACAGCCAGCCCAAGAGCTGAGAGCCACAAGGAGATCGTCACCCAGGTCAGCAAGGGCACCTGTGAGCTAGGTCCTTGTATTGTGATACACCCCAAGGACATCTGGAATGTCACTAGTACACAGGTGTACCTGAGCCAGGAGGTCATCGGAATTCTAGCCCTTGTCTTCATCGAGAACAAGGTAAAAAAGGATGGCCATAGAGTTCAGAGGCCAGAAGTCTTGCCTGGTGACTGGGACAACCTGGCCATTCAGACCTAGGGCGGCTCAGAAAAGCATGAAATAACCAACTGGTTATCTCCTTTCTGTAAGAGAGATGCTGGAAAATATGAGTGTCATGAACCCGATTCCCAAAGACAGGCTTCAGCATCAGCAAAAATGACCGTGGTTGGTGCCTCACACGAAATACCAGTGGATAAAGCGAAGATGCTGAGCTATAAACCTGCAGAACATATTAGTCTGCGTGGCCAAGAATGATACAGATAATGACAACACCCATTCTCGCCTAACAACCAGTTTCTTTTCAGGCCATCCACTGACGCTTTCATTCTATTCACTGGTTTTAGTAGTGAAACACAGAATAAAGATAACACATCGAGACTCTCTACAAACAAAATGTATTGCCTGTTTAGAGAAGAAAAGCACACACGTCGTTAAACAAAACAAATACAATGCGTTTTCTCGAAAAAGAAAGAAAGCCAGATGAAGGGATACAGGGTTGGAGTAATGAAAGAAGAAAGATAATTGGTGCAGAATAGAGCTCTATTGTGGGCCGACAGAAACGCAAGACAGAGGAGGCAGTCCATGCATCTGGGAGGTCCTCAGCGAGGCTGGAGGCCAGCGGAAAGCGAGGATGCCACAAGCCTTCCATGGCACACAAAGAGCACTGGCTTCTTGCTGGGGGACTGACAGCACCTTTGAGAAGGTGTCTACGATAAAAGAATGAATGTGAAAAAAACGTTGAGACCCATACATGCAAAGTCTGTGCACATTTCTATGTGCACAGGTATCGTATCGATAGCTAGCGTATGTTGCATGTTTATCACGGGGCGGGCCCTGTTCTGAGCACTTCACCTCCATTTGTTCAGTCTTCCAACGTGTTGATTGGCAGTCTACTGTTACGGGTCAAGCAGAAAACACCAGGTGCAGAGAATATCAGAGGGAATAGTCGAAAAGCTCTCATGGGGTGTACACATTTGAAGGAATGGGGAAAAAAATGTCAAAATAAGTAAAATAGTGAGTTAGATGCTAATATGTGCTATGGCCGAAAATAAATAAAACACAGGAGGAGAAGAGGAGTGTTTGAGGCACTATTGTCCTTCGATGTGTCCATGTTTCTGGGCTACAACCCACATCATCCCATCGAGCACTGATCGAAATGTTTCTGAGGAGGTATTTTGTAAGTGTGAAGAGAGTTCATAATCAGTTACCTTTAACTAAAGGGGATTGTCCTAGATAGTCTGGGTGGGCCTGGTCCAATCAGTTGAAAGGTTTTAAGAGCAGAGTTTAGGCCTTCCTGATGCAGAAGGAATTCTCAGCTCTTGAGAACTCCAGCCTGCCCTTTCCGATGGCCCGCCCTGTGGGTTTCAGACTGGCCTAGCCGGCCCCTACAATTGCATAAGCCAGTTCCTTGCAATAAATCTTTTAATATGTAGTCCTCACTCCTTCTGTTTATCTGGTTAAACCCTGACCGATATGGGGATAAAGGAAGCTGTCATTTTAATTAAGGGAGGACAGATAGACCTCACTGGAAAGGTAATATCAAAGAAGGTGAGTGAAGGAATGAGTGAGTACATGAAAGAGGGGAAGGAACATTCCAGACAAAATAACCACAAACACAGGGCATTCTTACACTTGATCCTTATAACATTATACAGTAGGAATTGATATTACTGTTAAGAACCATTAAGAATCTGAGATTTCATCCTGCCTGCCAGCCAACAAGCCAGCCTGCCACACATGGATGCTGTCCCAAGACATGAGACTCTTGGGTCAGAGGCAAGAAGCGTTATTACTCACAGCACTGCAGAGGGCAGCAGCTTGGAGTGTGCACGGTACCTGAGCTCTCCCCAGGGCTCTCAGGGATGACACAGGTGGGCCCACGTGGATGCTGTGTGCACGGTAGACAAGTGTCACAGTTGAGAAGTCTGAACTTAAGAAACCCCCAATCTTTTCATGAGACCACTGACCAACATGCCTACACGTTGCCTCAGAGAGAGACGTTATTTTTATTATTATACTGGTCAGGGAACAACTCTGTCCTGACAACTGGAAGTAGACACTGTGCCTTCCAAGACTATTTGCCACACACATATACTTAAAAAGTTGGTCAAGAACACAAGTTGTCGGCAGCGAATAAGAGGGTCAGCAATGAGTGAAATGAGATTGGAAAGACAGAGGCAAAGGTCATATCATGGAGGGTCTTTCAGATTGCGATAAAATGTTGGCTATTATGGTAAGCGCCGTGGGGAGCCCACATGAAGGATTTAAAACTGGGGAAGAGCATAATCACGTGGCATGTGGGGGACATCACTCGTTGCTATGCGGAGAACAGACTCGAGGACTACAGAAGGAGGAGGAAAAACCAGCTTGGAAATCAGCACCCCAGTCTGGGTGATAAATGCCAGTGGTTTGGACCAGAAAGATATAACTGAACCTAAACAGAAATGGGCTCACTCTGTTTCAGAAGATGAATCAACAGGACTTGGTATTAAATCTAATGTAAGCAATGAAGAAGAAGAGGTATCGAGAATAACTCCCAGATTTAAATGTGAGCAAATGATCCTCTGAAAAATGATCTGAGCTGAAAAAGCCTGGGGGAGAAGTGTATCTGGGGGATGAGAGAGAAATCACAGCCTTCCACTTGAACATGTTTTGTTTAAGAGGTCCAGGAGGTCTTCAAATAGAGCTGCTGACAGCACTGATGTGTAAGCCTGGGCAAGGGAGGCAGGAAGAAGTGTGAACCGTGAACCGAGCTGTCTTTGCTACATCGGAAGTTTCTTTCACTGGCAGGAAGTGGGGTGGTGAGGGGAGTGGACAGGACAAAGAAAGGGCCTGGGGCTACTGCCAAAGATACTCCAACACACAGCGATTGGGAGGAAGGGGGCCATCACAAAAAGGCTCAGAAGAAGCTTCTAGAAGGCTAGCTAGAGCATCTGGAGAGTCTGAAGCCACAGAAACTCCAATAAAACTGTCCGCTGGATCCTGCATTATAGAGACCATTTGGTGAACATGGGAAAGGCAATTTTAAGAGGAATGATAGAGGGAATAGGACATGGTAGACACCGTGTTCGGATGGGTTTAAGAAGAGATTTGGAGGCAAATAAATGATGGCGGCTTGTGTATAGCTATCTACCTTTCAAGAATTCTAAATAGGGAATAGAGAAGAGTGATGCCTAGAGGGCAACTAGAAGGTCAAGGGCAACTAGAAGGTCAAGGGACTCCCAAGAAGGACCTGAAATGTAATGACAGATTGAAGGAATAGAGAAGAGAGAAAATAAACATTAGAATGAAAACCAGCCAAAGGTGACGGGTACAGATGACGATGAAGGGGATGGGAGGGGACAGGTACAGATGACGATGAAGGCCGCCTCTCGAGAGGGGAGTAGGAGTTAATCTCTTCATTCGCATCACCCTTCACATCTGCAGAACTGTTCACATTCACCAGCTCAATTAATTCTACACTGCAAAGTCCGGAATCCTTATTCCCATTACACATATAAGGAAATTGAAATTCAGACTGATCTGCTGGAAATATCCTAAAGTGTTAACAGTGGAACCTGGATGAAAATCTAAGTCTTTGGTTTCTAAATACAGCTCCCTCCCTCTCTGACTTCTTCCTCCTCCCTCTTCTCTCTCTCTTTCTTCCACCCTCCTTCTCTGCATCTATTTCTCTTCTCTCTTTTCTCTCCCTTCCATGACTCCTCTCCCCACTCCTTCTCTCCCCATCTCTCCCTCCTGCTCCCTTCCCTTCGGCTGTTCCTTTTTTGAATGCCAGTCAGGTCCTTTAGCAAAATCAATCTTGGAATTAGTGTACCGAAACCCCTAGACACCCTCTACTCAGCCTGGATTTTACATGCTATCAAAGGACAGATTCTCTTGCAGATTAAAGCTGTGTGACGCCTTCTCCAGTTTTATGCCTCGGCTGATTGGCATTAGGGACCCCTTGAGTTCTGCATTTCAAAATATGCTTTCTTTTTTACCTTTCAATTTCGTTGATAATTTCTGTGAGAGTCCTGCTATCTCTGTGCATTACTCTGTGCATATAACTGCTTTAGAGGTGAAAGAACATTTGCCAAGTATGGGAGCAGATAAGTTGCAACTTCAATGCCTCCGCCTACATTCCAAACTTGTTTGTAGTTCAAATTCATTTACACTTTGCATCACAATCAACACATTCTGTTTCTTTAAAAAGCCACTTTAAACGGCCTTTAAAAAAAAAGAACATAAAGCTATAGGCATTAAATGATTCATCCAAATATCTTTCATGAGAGTAAACATGTAAACAAACGAGTAAGAATCACAGAGGTCACGTTTTACTTGAAATCCACCAGGAAGTGACTAAAAGGTTTGAAAGCCAGCCTGAAATTTCACAAACCCTAAACACCCAGAGTTCCGACCACCTCGTTAGTATAAAACAGTGCATTAGTCAAATTCACTCTGGGTGCTCAAGTGGAAATCTTTGGTGCAAATAAGTTATTTGTATGAAAAGATGTCAGCTTCATTGCCCTAAACGGCACTCTTGTGGCCCAAAGTGTTAATGATGCTCCCAGCTGCTTCTAATGACATGCACTAAACTCACACTGTTGTTTAAATAAAGACAGAGGGCTATTGGCAGTGCCGGCAGCGACACGCAGAGAGGAAAGAGGGAACACGAATTTAGAGCTAGATGCAGTTCCAATCCTGGATCTGCCGTCTTCTAGCTCTGTGACTTGGGGCCCATTATTTGACCTCAGTGAATCCCTGTCTCCTTGTTTTGTCAATAACAAGGATAAAAAAAAACGATTCAGACTCTCTGTGAGGCTTTTTGTAAGGGTTTCTTACGTGAGAAGGGCCAGCATGGTGACAGTCACCCAGGAAGGGCTAGCCATCATCTCCCTTGAACGCCTAAGTCCTCCGCGCCCACCACCATGTCGCTGCTCTGTCAACACTGAACCCCTAGCTGGTTTTCAGAGTACATCAGTTGGCCCGATAAGGCAGCCTGTTCCATTGTCCACCCTTGGCCTGTGCCCTATTCCCTTCTCCAAGGGTCTAGATTCGAACATGGAGAGAACTCAGCGATCACAGCATCTTCCCTCTTTTTTTTACAGATAAGCAAACTAGTTTCCCAATTAAGGATTGGTCTCTCTCAGCTAATAATCTACAAAAAATGCTGAACGCTATATTTCTGTGACCAGATATGAGGAAAAAGGGACATACTGTGAGATGTATAGCATAACAGTTCTCTATTATTTAGGCAAGTTCACAGGGGCAAACCAGGGGAGGGTTCCAGAGCTCTTTGGGTGGAAAACAGCTCAATCGGCTCAGCATTCGATGCTTATTAAATTTCCTTCCAGCACAAACAAGTGCTGGACTTGCTGAGCAGAGGGTCTTAGATGAACATAGCCCCACATCTGGGGGATCTGACAAAAACCTAATCACTAACATACCAAGATGGCAGATGACGCAGCTGTCAATACAACCTATCTAAAGAACCACATTCAACGTTATGGTAGATTTCCTGGATTTATTTTCTTCAAAAGAGAAAAAAAAAAAAGTCATTTTAATCACCGACTGAAGAATGTATGTATATTTGGTTCTGCACAGGGTATTGCAAGAGAATAAAAGAAAAATAGTTATATAACATTCTCAACGACTTCAAGGACTTTATAAATAGTTGAAAAGATAAAATACGGCCTTGAAAACAGATTAACAATGTCATAAATACTCAATATGTGCCCACTGAAATGAACTGAAAGACTAGCTACGTGGGTTAGCCCATCAAAAAATAATAGATTTGTCTAACAGCTACAGTATGCAAAGCATTGTATGAAGTCCTGGAAATACAAAATATTAAAAAGCATTACCTTTGTCTTCAAGATGATCACACGTTGCTTGGGAGACGGCAAATAAATGGACAGTTGTCACAGAATATCATGCTACAGTGATAGGAATATGCCCATGGCATTGTGGGAACACAAAATAAGGGTGCCAAGCACTGACTGGGGAGATCAGGGAGGCTTCATGGAAGAGTTGGCATACTAAATGCTGAGCATTGATATTGCAAGAGCTTTCTCCCAGGAACTAAAACTTTCTCTACGCACGAGCCTCTTGGGGAGGAGATGGTTAAGAACGGGAAGTCAAAATCTCAGATTTGAAAAGCCACTCTTCCAGAGAGAAAAGTTTGAGGATTTAGTAGGCTGGCTGTGTTCGAGAGAATTTCCAAAATTTACCTCTCCATCTCTAGAGAAAAACAGTAATGCGGAGCGTGGACTTTCTACCACGAACCGGAGAGTGTGAACAAACAAATCATGACAGGACAGCTTTCCTGCCGCGAAGAAGATGAACGTTCATGCACCCAGCTGGTGAGAGGAGAGAGATTTATTCTGTACAAAACCCTGGCACCAGAGCTGGCGCAGGATCACAGGATCACAGACAGTGGCACAGGCAGCCTCCGGAGTGAGGGGGCGGCTGCTGGAGAGAAATGAGACACGGGGTCCAACAGATGCCCCCCTATCCCCGCAACCCTAGAGCAAGGGTTCCCAACCCCCTCGGCCACAGACTGGTACCTGTAGAAGTAAAACTTTCCAGTAAATCAGTCACAGAGAAGTGATATCTCCAGGCGCCAGCCCCCAGGAGGGCGCAGACCACCACTGGGATGCAGATGGGGGAACTAACTGCCAGCTACGCCCTATTTGATCTAGGAGTTCCCTGAGGACATTTGCCTCAGAGACCATAGAAGAAATGAAAAGTCCATAGGAGACACCATGCTGAGGAGCCTGTGGACCTCTTGGGAGCGGAGTCCCCAGAAATCAGAGGCAACGACTTAAGAAATGAGAGAATGTCCACGAAAGGGGAAGAGGGTTAGACTTAGGGTCAGAACATCAAACTCTAAGTTCTGGACCAGCCTCCTAGCCGTTATGTGATCGTGGACAAGTGTCTTTAACGAATTCTCTAAGTCTCAGTTTCCTAATCCGTCAAAGCCACAGGGTTATTGTGATGTAAGACACGCTGTGTACGTATAGCAGATTCGATGAGAGACCAGACAGCTGCCAATCATGCCTGAGTCTTAGTGCAGTCAGCTCAGATATAAGGGAAGAGCTCTCAAATCTAAAGATTCTTCTCCAGCATCCCAATGAGACACTGGACAAGGAAATGCTGCTCTCCAAGCAGCACCATGCCCATCCCATCAGGCTCCACCCCCCACAAACCGTCTGAACCAATAAACTCAGCAGGCTGCCTCTTGGGCACGTAGGTTGGGTATAAAATTCACCTCCCTCTACTAGAGACACTGGCTGCGTGGTGACGTAATGCAATGCTGCAGTTGCCACCCCAAGTCCTGCACGTGAGTGTGATAGGGCGCCATCCACCCTATTCCAAGTGGCCTTACTCGGTGAGAGTGTGGTCTGCGCAGGCTCGCAGCTGAGTCCTGGGTAGCTGGAACCCCCCCAGCTGGGAGGGAGTGTATGCCACGGAGAGGGACACAGTCTCTGGAACCAAGTTCTGTCATGATCTAGAAATGAGTCTGGCAATTTACATAAGTTCTTCATGCCTCTGCCCTTGTGTTAGTTTCCCGAGGCTGATATAAACAAACACAAACTGGGTGGCTTCAGGCAAAAGACCTTCATTCTCTCACAATGCTGGAGGCTAGATGTCTCACATCAAGGTGCCGCCAAGGTCACCCTTCCTCCAAAGGCTGAAGGAGTGATTTCTTCCTTGCTTCTTCCACCTCCCCGTGGTGCTTGATGCCCTTGGCTTGTGGCTGCATCACTCCGATATTTTCACATGGCCTTTTCCCGGGGTGCCTCTGTTTCCCCTCTTCTTCTTACAGGGACGCTACTGGTCACTTGATGTGGGGTCCACCTGAAATCCTGGATAAGGTCATCTCCATATCCCTACCTAAATACATCTGCAAAGACTCTATTTTACAATAAGGTAACATTCTGAGGTTTTAGATGGAGATGGATTGAGGGGGGACATTATTTCACCCACTACAGTTCCTTCATCTATAAAATCTAGGCACCTACCTCAGCAGATGTCGTGACTAATAAGAGACAGTACCCATAGGCGGGTGTTTAGTGCAGTAGACAACACACAGAGAGCACAGAGAGCACACAATCAACGTGACCTATAATAGTATCAGACCTGGAGACACCTTCCAATAACACTCTCCACCTTGGGGAAGTCACATGACCTGTCCTTTCTCTATTCCCTCATTTGGTAAAAGGGAATATCGATGCTTCAATTGTCTTAAAGTCCAGGGGTCGAGTCCAGAGCTTAGAACACACTTCTGAAGCAGACCAGATAGTACATATTTTAGGCTTCATGGGCTCTATGATCTCTGAGGCAACTGCTTAATTCTCTTGTCTTCCTGAGAAAGCAACCATGGGCAATATAGAAACAAAAGGATACGACCACGTTCTGATAATGTTTTATTTGCAAACTCAGACTATGAGCAGGACTGGGCCCACGGATTGAGGTTGCTTGCCCCTCTTCTAGTCTCTGTCCCCTCCCACGAACCCTCCCAGGCCTCACTGGTCAGAAGCTTCGTAGAATATGATCTCCCAGTGTTTTCTGCCTCTCCTCTGCTTCTGAATTTCTGTCACCCTTAGGTAAGGTCCTTTTTAAGACACTCGCGCCTTCTAACTCATCATTTATGAATACGTGTTATCCCCACACTCAACTGTGAGCCCCCTGAGGGAGCAGGATGAGGCTCGTGTGAGACCTGTCCCACATCACCCACGTGCTTTGCATGCTATAGGTTCTTGTTGGTGAACTTGGACAATGGCAAGGCTCTTGTTTCCCGTCTGGTGGCTTCCAGCACCTACCGAGAGAGAATAATGAACTTCAACTTTGTTTCAGGGCTTTGAATATTAATCCAGGAGTAGTAAGGAGAAATAGCAGGTATCAGAAACTCATCCATGTTGAAAATCCTAGTGGATAAACACTCAGAAGATGGCATTTATCCAGAGAACACCAGAGATGCTGTAGGTAGCAATTGGTCACATCTTCAGCAATAAATATTGCCCTAAAAGTCACCATTTTATCTGAGAAAGTCTCAAAGAGGTAGTAAACCAAGTGATTTTGGTGCGACTCACTAGCTCTGTGACCATGTAAAAATTATTCAACATCCCTAAGTTTTCTTACCCGTAAATGGGAATAATGGAAACACCCCCTTCATAGGTTCTTGAGAGAATTAAATAAAATACAACTCCTTGACATTGAGGCTAATCAAGAGAAAACGCTCAGGCCATTGCTGGCATCCCTACTGCTACAGACGCTCTTAGTGCCAGGTGCCAGGCTTTCCAGAGAGCTACCGATGTTTAATTAGCATCTTTACCTTTTCCCCCCAGTATCCTGCCTACGAGAGTCCCCCAGGAATCACTGTGGTGTATCGTCTCCTCTGCTAATGATATTGAGTTGACGCATTCTCCCCAGCCGCCCACTACACTGGGGTTAGCTGTGGAATTTATTCATGTGTCAGGCAGACTTTTTTTCTCCTCAGCCCATCGCCACTTCCTGAATCAACATTTCAATAAGCCCGAGGCCTTCTGACCCAACGTTGATGGCCACTGCCCCCTTTTCAGTTCTCATTTTCTTGGGGTTAGTTCTGCATAGTTATTGCTTTCTTGATCAAATTACTAGCTAGCCTGTGGATAATAACCCTTACCCAGCACTTTCTATCTCAAAAGTGATGTAAAGGCCTTCGAGTCCATTTGTCTAGTCAGTGAATTTTCCGTCCTTATTAAAAACAAGTTTTAGGCACTGACTTCAAACGCTGATGCAGGCGAACCCGCCTCCTGGGAGCAGGTGCACTAGATGCATTTTAACGTGCAAAACTCAGGACTGCGAGGTAGGGAGGAGACTTCAAAGGCACAGGACATGGAGCTGAGAGATAAATGTCCCCTTTAGAGATTTCTGACTGTGACTAAGTCACTTAACCTCGGAGTCTCAGTCGCCTGCTATGTAAAATGGGGATAATAAATATGCCTCACACATATCACAGTTTGTTTCAAGAAATCACTGAGGTGACAGCTCCAGCAACGATTTAGATTACTATGAGGGTAGCCCGCGTTCCTCGTGACTTCTCAGCAAGGTCATCTTTCTCCAACTATTTGGTCCCTATGGATATCTCCTCCACTTCTCAGACAAAACGTTTTGAAAGTCCCTTCTGCTCCACAGAGAAAGGGAGAGTAAATGTGTTTATTGTGTATTCACTAAGGAGTAACAGTAACTGACACAGCATTTACTAAATCACTGCACCCCCCAGTCTAACTCAGAGCAGGCCTATGAAATAGGAAGAGTTATCTCCATTTTACAGATGTGAGAACTGAGACACGGCTGCCTTTAATATCTTGCTCATGTTTACCCTGGAGACAAAATGTTCTATTTTCTTAAACCTCAGTTTTCAGCATGAGTCCAGGCACCCCCAAAGACACTTTCAGCGAAGTCTGTGAGATCAAAACTATTTTCATAATAACGTTCAAGTTATTTACAATAACGAGAATGCTGTTTACCTTTTTCACTCTCATTCCCTCTGAAGCCTGGGATGGGGTTTTCCAGAACCTGTGTGACATGTCCCTGGAGGCAGAAACATAGGAAAACCCTGCTGTCTTCTACTAAACCAGAAGAGATTTGCAGAAATGTCAAATAAAGCCACCCTTTTCATAAGCTTTTTTTTTTTAGAAAATGTTTATTTTTCATTTTGAAAAATGTTTTTTTATTTAAAATGTTATTAACTTTAATATGCATTTTTATTATTTTTAATGAGCTAATAAACATATACTTTTTTAATTCTTAAATTTTTAATATGATAAAGATCAGCAGCTATCACAAATGTAAACAAAGATGGTTGATGTTTTCGGTTTTTAAGGGTGTAAAGTGGCCCTGTCGCCTAAATCTTGGAGAAGTGCTGCTCTCAGCCACAGTATCTCTCACCATCCCCACAAAAGCTGTATTGTTAGTTCTAGTTTTAGATGAAAAAAACTGAAGCTTAAAGAGGTTAAGTAAGTTGCTCAAGTTCATACAGCTCACAGTAAAAGCTTTTGAGAAACAAGGATGAGTTCACCAGTCTCATTTTCCTTTTTTCAATTTACCATGACTCTCCCTGCCCTTGTGGGCCACCAGACAATTCAACTGATATAAAACTCAACTGCTTCATTGTGCATAGACCACTACAGAAACTAAATAGTTCACGGGCCTTACAAGTCACTTCTGAACCTCTCCTTGTTGGAGATCTAGAACACACTAGAGATTGCACACATGGCTCTTGACCCTCTCCTACCAAATGTCCTAGCAGTTGACAGTCAGATGCCATTCTGATGGTGAACTTGACATTTTGTCACTGCAGAGTATGGAAGACACTTTCTCTTCTCAGCCACTCGTCTCCCTGGTGTCAGAGCCTCAGTTACTTCTGGAGTCCTGAAAGATGGATCACTGTACGAAATCAGTCACTGTCGTTTTGTTCGACTAGACAAAGTGTTTAGTCTAGAGGAGGTCACGTGACCCAGTCTGGCCAACAACGTGGAAAGCCACCTGGTTGAATTTCCAGAAAACCATTGTTTTGAGGGCAAAAAAATAGACTTGAAGCATGATACTTTTCCTGCTTGGAATACAATCGTGACAATTGGAGGCTGTTAGTTTCCTTGAAACAATGAGGTTCCCAACATGAGAAAAACAAGCCAAAGAATCACAGTAATTTTTACGTTACTGAGCTGTTGAAATAGAACCAGCAGTTGTTTATCTCGAGATATCTTATGAGTTATAGAAACCTCTAATTATTTATTACGTAGTCCACTATTCTGCTACTTAAAGCCAAATACACTACCAACTGAGAGACACAGAGAGGTTTTAGCCAATTACAGAGATATTTCCATTCACAAGAACCTCTCTGTCGATAAAAGATGAGGTCAGAAACTGGAGAAATAAAAAGAAACCCAAAGGAAACTTCTATACCCCAAAAAATGCACTATCAGAAATGAAAAATCCATTGTGTGAAATTAATGACAGATTACATATCAAAAGGGAAAAAAAGATTAGTATGATCTAAAACTATAGCAATAGAAACTACTTAAACTTAAGCACAGAGGGGAAAAAAAAGACAAAAAAATTAACAGAACCCCAGTAATATGAGAGACAATATTAATTAGTCTAATATAAATGCATCCAGAATCTAAAAAATGGAGGGAGGTAGAAAAGAATACTTTCAAAAACAATGACTGAAATCTTATTCAAATTTGATGGAAACTATAAACACTCACAGTCAAAAAGTTCAACAGAGCACTGAGCAAAATAAAAACAAAGAAGTCTCTACCAAGGCCCATTGTAATCAAAATGCTACACACTAGTGATGGAGAAAAATCTTAAAAAGAGCCATAAGTGAAAATGACACATGATAGTCAAAGAAACTAAGAATGACTGCAGATTTCATGTCACAAACAATGCAACGCAGAAGACAATAAAACATCTTCAAAGTGCTGAAAGGCAGGAAAAAAAGAAGTCATTCTATATGCGTGAAAACGTCTTTGAAAAGTGAAGAGTCATTTAAAACATTGTCGGATGAGCAAAAACTAGAAAAATTTATTGTGAGGATATCATCACTACCAGAAATGATAAAGGGAGTTCTTTGGACAAAAAGGAAATGATGTCATATGGAAACTTGGCTCTCCTCAAAAGAATTCAGAACAGTTTAAATGATAATGATCTGTGTAAGGAAAAAAGTTCTCCTCATATTTTAATTCTTTCAAAGGGAATTGTTTAAAGAAAAAAGTAATAACAATGCACCACTGAGTTTATAACATGTAGAAGTCAATTGTGTTATAACAATAGCATATGCCTGGGGGAGAACAGAAATAGACTATTGGAAGGGTCTTACATTATAAAAATAAAAGGGTACAAAATGATATAAATGCAAACACTGATAATAAAACTGAGTGACTACATTAATATCAAACAAAGTAGGTTTCAAGAATATTACCAGCGGTAAAGAGGAACCTTTCATGATAGCAAAAGATTCAGTTTATCAAGAACACACATATCAAAATTTATGAGATGCAAATAAAATAATGTTGAAAAACAGTTTTATGTCAATTTTTTTCCATATCCAAGATCAGCTATCTAAGCTTCCGCCTTAAGAAGCTAGAAAAACATGAATCAAAATCCAAAGTACAAGGAAGTGATAAAAAGTTTAAATCAATGAAATAAAAAACAAACAATAGAGAAAAATCAATGAAACCATAGCTGCTGATTGAAAGAGATCTATACAAATGATAAACCTTTTGCTAGACTAATCAAGAAAAAAGACAAATATTTTTTATATCAAAAAATAAAATAAAATGTCACTGAACATTCTCTGGACATTAAACAGATAATAATAGAATATTTTGAATAACTTTATGGCAACAAATTTGACGACGTGGGTGAAAAGGAGGTTTATCGAAAGACACAAATAACCAACCCAACACAGAAGAAAGAGGAAATTTAAACCTCTATGTTTCTTAAAGCCCTTTTAATTTAATTAATTTTTCATTAAAAACACTTCTCAGAAAGAAAAGAAAACCTCAAAACCTCAGTTGCTTCACTGGTGAATCTATCAGACCTTTAGAAAAATGAATACCAAGCTTATACACACACTTTTAGAAAACTGGAGGAGAAACAGGAAGAGACAAAGAGGATTTTTTTTGAGCAGCCTTCAATCAAAGCCTTACATTCAAAATTCAAAGGCTGCAGCTACCCCATTGATCTCAGATAGCCAATCCAGCTTACAAAAGGATTTGAGACCAACATCTCAACTAATAATGATTATCGTTGTCTTTCACTGGGATGACCTCTATTATGGGTTTGATTGTGTCCCCCTGAGAATATTCATCCCCTAATTTCCAGTATCTGTGAACGGGACCTTATTTGGAAATAAGATTTTATTTCCAAATAAGATGATAAAGTTAGGATGAGGTCATTACGATGGGGTCCCCTAATCCAATATGACTTGTGTCCTTAGAAAAATGAGAAATTTGAACAGAGACAGACACACACACAGGGAGAACGCCATGCTAAGATGAAGGCAGAGATTGGAGGTATGCGTCTATAAGCCAAAGAGCACCCAAGATTGCCAACCACCCCACAGGAGTTAGGGGACAGGCAGGGAAGAGCCGCTCCCTCAGAGCCTGCAGAAGGAACCAACCCCGCTGACACCTGGATCTTGGATTTTGGTCTCTCCTCTAGTCCAGGCTCAACCTCGAAACGCCTCCTGCTGGACCCACCCACGGTCCCTCTAGTACTGATCAAGCAGATCCACCTGCAAACATACTCCAGAAAGCCCTGGTCACATCGACAGGAATGCCTTGAAGAAAGTGACTCAAAGTGTTTTCTCTGGAGGTGGGCCCAGAAAATAAGAAGATGAATAGGTGCTCGAGAAGACAGGCTTGGAGCTCACGGAATACGTAATCACTGTCACTATTCAATCCAAGGTTCAGAACTTCTGAGGCCAATCAGAGCGAATCAAGCCTTGCATCAGAGCGTTCTGGTTGTCATGCTTTGGTGAGCACCCTGCGGAGAGGTAATCGTGCATCCGCACGCTTTGACGAGTCTGATGCGGCACCTCCTTCGAACACACGAGGGGCCTGGTCAGAACAGAGAACCAGCTGACTTTCACAGACAAGGAGCTGCGTGAATCACCATGGGGAAATCAAGACCCCAGCTACCGAAAAGAACAATTTCAAAGCTGAGAGTTTGCCCGAGACAATTTTGTACCCAGCAGAGAGAATTTCTGCTGGCTTCTACTCTGCTTGCCCAGAGCGCATGACCAGTGCCTGAATGAGCCTGCCCATAACAGCGGTTCCTGGCCTGCCGGGGGAGACTTTGTCTGCCAGGGGATGATGGGAAATGTATGGAGGCATTTCCGGTTGTCACAACCAGCAGAAGGAGTACCACTGGTATCAGGTGTGTAGAGGCCAGGGATGCTGTAAAACATACAGACTAGCCCTGCATAACAAAGAGCTATCCAACCTAAAACGTCAATAGTGCCTCAGGTGAGAAGCCGTGTCCTATAAGGCAAGCCCAGGATTATTTCCGTGGCTTCCATAGAGCATCATGCGCCTCACTTCTCATAATCTGGCCCAAATCTGGTTGACCAGCCTCATTATCAAGGATTATCACTGGTGAAGAACAAGAAGGGTTCGAATCCAGACTACCCCACTTACCATCTTGGAAAAGATACTTCCTCAGTTTCCTATATGAAGGGGATATGAATTCTACTTGTCTCCGAGGGTTAAAGGCTAAATGAACTACATTAACTAACACATGTAAAGTGCTTCATTAAGTATCTCACACTGAAGAAGCAATATTAACAATGATTTTTCTTAACCACTGCATTGATTGTTATTTTTGAAGATATTCCTTATTTTTGCCATACCAATGGCTGACAAGCCCTTCTTTCTTCCATCCATCTTTGATTTTTCTTGTCCTCCCTCGAAGTTAAGTTTAAATGTTTCCTGTGGGAAATGTCCCCAGACCTATACGTAGGGATCAGTCATCCCCTGCTCTGAGCTCCACGCATATTGTTCATTCCTGTGTCCGCCCTGATTACCTACCAGTCTACCAGCTCTTAGATGGCAGGGAACACATCCTACCACCTACGTGCCCTAGCTGAGGCCACAATGAAGATCCTTTCGTTTAAACTTCAGTCCACCTTTACCACAGTTGTCAGCATTTCTTATGTCTCTGACAGCCTGAGAGTGCTTCGCTGCATGAATAATGAACCCTATAATGGGATAAGGTACCTCCAGTGGTGAGTGTCTCTTAGGAGCTAACCATGGGTCCAAGGATTTGCAAGACTTTATGAGATGGGATTGGCGTGAAGAGGATAAAGTCCCAAGGTAGATACTCATAGCTGAAGAGGATGAATAGACACCCTCCCCCACTCATATCCAGGAGACAGAAATAGTGATCATCACTTATGATCACGAAGGATCTCTATTGCTTCTAAACACTCTTATTTGCTGTCTCTCAAAAAATAAGCTGAATGGCACCATTCAAAGGAGAGTACTCAAATCTGGTGGCAAATTCACAAAACTCTTGAGAACCACAACAGCGATGAAATGCTAGTTGGAGGGTTTTCCAATGTTTTTGTTTTTCTAACAGCAGGAACCATTCTTCAAAACGAAGCTTTAAGAAAAAAATCTGTTTTGTAGAATGCAGAATTCTTATAGGTGGGGGACCTCTGGAGCCACACACCCACATCTCACTCACCCCCAAACCAGGTACCCTTACGGGGCTCTGAGGAACTAGCTAGTTCCACCTTTAAGTATTGCAGAAGTGGAAATAAAGACTCAGGAAGAGGAAATTATTGGCTAACACTGTTCTAAAGTGGCAGGATCAAAAATCCTAAGTCTCTCAGCCCAGAAATTAAAGTTCTTCTGAATTCTTTTTGAACATATTTTGACATCTTATTTATGACAACTAGACATTCTTACTGAAAAGTGAAAAATCATAAAATAAAGACCCAATATCACAAAATGCATCCCAATTTGAGATGTTAAAAATGATGGACCTCAGAATTAGTAAAATCTGGTATATGCATCAAGAGAATATTTATTCTTCTGAATTTCGGTGGAAGACACTTTAATTGGTTTCTCCTTTTGTCCTTTGGCACTCTATTCTCAGATGCTAGTTCAAATGTTCTTTTTTTTTTTGGTATTAAATTCTCCTTTGGAATTTGGTAAAAGTTCCAGAAACTCTAGCTAGAAAATAATGAACATATGACTACGTATGATGTTTGATGAGCACTAGATTTATCAGGGTGATCACTTCATAATTTATATAGATGTCCACTCACTATACTGTACACTTAAAACTAATATAATATTTTTTTAAAAAAAACACACCATGAGATCTACATTCTTAATGATTTTTAAGTGTGTAATACGATATTATGATTTATAAATGCAACGTTGTACAGCTGGTTTCTAGCATTTGTTCATCTTGTGTAACTGAATCTTTATACTCATTAATTAGTAACTTCCCATGTCTCTCTCCCCAAGTCCCAGGCAACCATGATTCTTTATTTCTATTAGAGTGATTGCTTCAGATATGTCATATGCCCCACACCGGTGCAATCATGCAGTAATTGTCCTTCGGTGCCTGGATTTCACCGGGAACAATGCCCTGGAGTTTTATTTGTGTTGTCACGAGTGGCAGGATTTCCTTCTTTTTGAAGGCTAAATAATACTCTATGTTTTCACCACATTTTCTTTATCTGTTTATCTGTTGATGGACATTTGGGTTGTTTGCATATCTTGACGTTGTGAATGATAATGCTGCAATGAACGTGGGAATACAACACACATTCAGCAAGATCCTGATTTAAATTCTTTTGGCCATATATGCCCAAATGTGGGATTGCTAGATCCAATGGTAGTTCCATCTTTAATTGTTTGAGAAATTTCCATACTGCTTTCCATGGTAGCTGTACCATTTTACATTCTCACTAGAGGATGGAGCTTTGGGATGGAAGGGCAAAGGAGTCAAAATCCTTTTCTGGCCAAACTAACAGTTTCCCAACCACTATCGTCATAACTAAAAGTTCTTAAATTTAAAAAAATTAGAAATCCTAAAAATCAAAAGCAAAATGAAACAAGCGAAGCTAATTGTGTTTGGAGTTGGTGGCTTAATCACTCAGAGAAAAGAATTATTTTAACTGACTTTTAGAATACAGTAATTTGATCACACATCCTTCTGAAAACAAAAACAACAACTATAAAGGCACCTTAAACTCTCCGACAATTATATTGTCAGTAGCAATAATGATATTGTTATTTTGAAACTATAATCCTCAGTCAAATGTCATTAGAGATGTTTTCTTGCCTAAGTTTTTGTTAGCTTTAAAGCAGAAAACCATGAAGTTGGTCTCATGAGATCAGGAAAGACAGTGGGTATTTGGAATGTTGGCCAATTTCTCCATCAGCTTTTGCTGTGGTTAATTAACTACTCAAGAGCAAACATACATTATCATAGCGATTATTAATTTTCTCTTGAATAAACAAAACTATCTCCAATAAGAAAGGAATTTGTCTACCCACATTCCTTGTAAGAAGCAGAAAAGTTGATTTCACTGTTGAATGACAGCTTGTCCTGGTTTGCCTGGTATTTCCCTGTTTTTAGCTGAAAACTCAGTGTCCTAGGAGACCACGCAGTCCGGGAAAAACTGGCATAATTTGTCACCCTACTATGCAAGCAATTTATTCACCTCTAGAATAAAACAAAATAGCACCATGCTAAAATGTTTTCACCCAACCACCAAATTTCTTTTTTGATAGAGAGGGGTCAGAGAATTGGAAATGGGGCAGGATAAGGTCTTTTTGTTGACCCCACCAGATGGTTCTCCCTTGGTACCTTATGTTCTTCACTTCTCTTAGAAGTTCTACTTCCTTCCCAATCATATCTTCCCAATCATATCTTCTCTTAGAAGTTCTACTTGCCTTCCCAATCATACCTCCAAGGCAACCTTTTACGGGTTCTATGGAAGGAAAGAAAAAAGAATGGACAATTCCCAAAACCAGGTAAGTGGATATCCAAGGCAAAGGAGACAGATGGGGTTACAAACTTCATTGGGTTTATGTGTGTTAATATATTTTGAGGTGAGGCAAGGCATGGGATGAGGGTGGAGGCTGGTTTCCCAAAAAAAAAAAAAAATGAAGAAACAGCTTTCAGTGGCAAAGGGAGATTGAAGTCCATGGTTTGTCCAACTAATTCATGCAACTGTGGGGCCTGGGTGGAGAGGGCATGACCACCAAATTAAGCCAAGATTGACAGAAAAGAGTAACAGGGTTCAAGGAACATCTTGGGAGGCAGACTGCAAAGAAATTCCACAAAAGTAGAATATGGCCTCCACTATTTTATTTTCATTCAGTTGAAAAACATTTATTGGGAAAAATTACAAAGACAGATAAGAATATAGAGAACAACATAATAAAATCACATGTGTATAGTTCCAGCTTTCAACAATTATCAATTCATGATGAATCTTATTTCATTTATATCCTCTACACTCTCTAACCCCAGATAATTTCAAAGCATTTTCTAGACATCATACTATTCCTCTTATAGTTAAAACACTTGTTCAAGGTAAAATTATTAGTGAGTAGCAGAGCCAAGATTCAACCTGGGTGTTTTTTCCTTAGAGCACCATCATGATGCCATTTGCCTCTCTATTTGCCTCTCTAGATAAGGTATTAAGGACCAACACACAGACACATGCAAATATTCATTCATACATATATATATATATATATATATATATATATATATATATATATATATATATACATACATAGTTTTGGAAAAAGCAATGCTGGAAAACCCAAGTTATAAACGTCTCATTGTAAAATGGGATTTGGAAGCCTGTGAGATTTCTACACAAATCAGCACCATTCGTAGGGGTAAGAGACCATATAAGGATTAGAATTAAAACTCTCTCTATAGAAATAGATGACTATGATAATGAAGATAGATAAGTATATAGATATAGATGGATGATTGATAGATAGATAGATAGATAGATAATAGATTTATTCATCTAGCCATTCATTCATTCTTCAATCCATAAACGAGGACACTGAGAGAGTTAGAGATTAGAATTAGAGAGGTTAAATAAGTAAATTTCCAAACTCACTCAACTAGGAAATCTATGAATTCAGAACCATGGATTCCAATGACTTTGTAATGTCTTTAGCTTTGAGGAACCCCGTGTGACAGGGATGATGAGTAGATGGTCTTAGATATGGGACCCAGGCCGTCTCTTCTCAAGATAGAGCACTAGCAGTATCCATGAAGATTCCCTTCTGAGCACAGTTTTCAATTTAATGCTTCCCTACAATGAGCTAGAAATAGTCCATTTGTACCAAACTGTCTCAGCCTAATGGGTGAGAGGGGGAAATTCCTAATGCGAGTCAGAGCAGGTGCAGGAAACCATCCAGCTCCTCTCCACAGCCCCGAGGACCAATCATCACAGCTTCATTGTCAGCAAGACTGAGAAACAGAGCCTGCAGCTGGGCAGCCCTCATGCCAAGTGTGTGTAAACCCAAATGGAAGCTGGAGGGAGAAAGAAGGCAGGTTTAGCACATCAGATCTCCAATTTGCTCTTCATTGGATTTAGAGCTGGAGAGGGCAGACATGAAAACATCATGAGCTGGTGTGTTTCCTGGCAGGGCCACCAGCCATAACCTCGCCCACCACCAGACACACACACACAGAGCACATCAATTTCATCGGTAGCTCCCTTCCTCTGTTAAGCAGCACTCCAAGGCAGGAAATGAAGATAAACCAACATCTGGAGACCCAACAGGACATGGGCTCAGCCTCCTGTGGAAAAGAGTTGATGGATGGTAAGCTGGTCGTCAACAGATAAAGTCTTATTACACTTGTAAATCCAAGGTTGAAATAAACAAGTGCTCCCAATAGCAGTGCCTGCTGCCAGCAGCTGCCCTCGCCTGCCTGCCCGGCCGGCACTTCCTGCCTCTGAACAGCACTGGCAGTTCTGCTGGGCTGGGGGGATGGGAAGGAAGCTCCTAGCCAGGGAGGCTTGAAGGCGGAGTGGGAAAAGCCCACTGCTCTGTTTTGCCTTGATCCTGCATTCTGGCCTGTTGAGCAAATGTTTTGTCTCTTTGTCTCTATTGCAGCCTTTTACTTACTCTTTCCTGGACGTCCCTGAAAAGGGTAAGGAAGAGAGGTATGGGTTTCCATGCCTAAATTTTGACATGATTTTCTTTTAAAAATTCATCTGTGCCTCTTCTCTTGGCTTCTCTCCATTCATACATCCACACTCTGTGGGCTGCTTTGAGTCTTGAAGAGTCTTTTGGGGTAGTTTTCTAAGAGGATTCGAAATATCAAGGTAAAAGCAGAATAACGAGGCTTCCTCTCCCATTCAATTCAGTAAGACTTTTTTCAAGCACCAATCCAGATGCAAGATACAGTGTGAGGCGGGATAAAGAACGGGGAGCTCTCTGTATTTGTAGGACCAACTTAAATCCAGCACACACACAAGAAGAAGAATCCTATGTGTTCATCGTCCATTTATTCCACTAACACTTACTGAGCACTTCTTGAAAGAAAAAGAGAAAGAAAGAAAGAAAGAAAGAAAGAAAGAGAGAGAGAGAGAGAGAGAGAGAGAGAGAGAGAGAGAGAGAAAGAAAGAAAGAAAGAAAGAAAGAAAGAAAGAAAGAAAGAAAGAAAGAAAGAAAGAAAGAAAGAAAGAAAGAAAGAAAGAAAGAAAGAAAAAAAACCTTTTTAAGTAAACTGGGTTCTCTATTATGACACCAGTGAAGGCAGGCAAAATATTTTCCTAAAATGAAGACTCAAACTTAAAGAATTTCATACTCATGAATATCATGGTTCCATCCAACATCTGTCAAGTACCCATTGTACTGATGGTGTTGTGTGTTAGATCCCATGAAGGACAAAAAGACAGTGAAGTAATGGATGCTGGTCTTAAGATGTGTAGAACCAAGTGGCTCTGAGTCTGAATCTGTATAAAATCGAGTACAGAGACAGAAACAGGTAACACTAACTTCAGCACCAGGTGCACTAAGCTACAAGGAGGGAGGAAAGAACCATAAGTTATTAACCAGCTACTTACCATGTGCCTTGTGTTTACACATACAGTTAGTGAAGTATCTTTGGCAGTTTTTACTTATCATCTACTCTATGCTCCAGGCCTGGTGATATGGTCTTGAGAGGGATACAAACGAGCAAACATAAAATTTAACGTAACAAGAAGCAGTGACAGGCAAGTGCAAGCAACCACTGGAGAACAGAGAGGTCATCAAATTCCAATTTGGAGAATCAAAGACAACTTCCAGGGAAAAGTGACTTCTAAGTTGAGTCCCGAAGAATGAGTCAGCCAGGCAAATCAGAGGAAACGATTATTCTTGTCTTGGCAGATGAAATAACCTGTGGGAAGTCCCAGAGGTATGACAGAGGTTTATGTGCATTCCTCATTTAATAAGAGAGAAAAGTTATGGAACATGCCCCAAATCACACAGGTAGTAAACAACAGAAGTTGGGTTTGCAACTGGGTCTGCGTTCCTTCCACCTATAAAAGTTAATAATAGAGGAAGAGAAATTCTAATTGGAGAGATCTGAGCAGACATTGATAAAGTGTGGTTCAGAGCATAAATGAAAAGACAGAGACCCTAGGGAGGGGATGACTGAAGCAAAAGGAGTGTTGAGGGGGAGAGAATCATGGATTGGCTGGAACACAGGGTGACAAGGTTTGGGAGGAGATGTTTTGGAAGAAAAAAGTTGAAAATAAAGGTGATAGGTGGAAGGAGCCATCAGGTAAGTGAAAGATACCTCATTCTCACTAGCAGGATTATTAAGTCCATATGACATTGGACATTTTAAGTGCCAAAACAAAGAAAGAAGGAGGAGGAGGGGGGAGGAGGAGGAGAAGGAGAAAGAAGAAGAAAGAAAAAAGAAGGAAGAAGGAAGAAGAAAGAAGAAAGAAGGAAGAAGGAGGAGAAAGGAGAAAA